>CAUPSL010000176.1:0-138849 GCA_963514005.1 Raja brachyura
TATAAGCATCTGGATAAACAGGGTCTGATTAGGAACAGTCAACATGGATTTGTGCCAGGAAGATCATGTGTGACTAATCTTCTTGAATTTTTTGAAGAGGTTACTAGGGAAATTGATGAGGGTAAAGCGGTGGATGTTGTCTATATGGACTTCAGTAAGGCCTTTGACAAGGTTCCACATGGAAGGTTGGTTAAGAAGTTTCAATTGTTGGGTATTAATAGTGGAGTAGCAAGATGGATTCAACAGTGGTTGAATGGGAGATACCAGAGAGTAATGGTGGAAAACTGTTTGTCAGGTTGGAGGCCGGTGACTAGTGGGGTGCCTCAGGGATCTGTGTTGGGTCCACTGTTGTTTGTCATATACATCAATGATCTGGTTGATGGTGTGGTAAATTGGATTAGTAAGTATGCAGATGATACTAAGATAGGTGGTGTTGTGGATAATGAAGTGGATTTTCAAAGTCTACAGAGAGATTTAGGCCATTTGGAAGAGTGGGCTGAAAGATGGCAGATGGAGTTTAATGCTGATAAGTGTGAGGTGCTACATCTTGGCAGGACAAATCAAAAGAGGACGTACATGGTAAATGGTAGCGAATTGAGGAATGCAGTTGAACAGTGGGATCTAGGAATAACTGCATAGTTCCCTGAAGGTGGAATCTCATGTACATCGGGTGGCAAAGAAAGCTTTTGGTGTGCTGGTCTTTATAAATCAGAGCATTGAGTACAGAAGTTGGGATGTAATGATAAAATTGTACATGGCATTGGTGAGGCCAATTCTGGAATATGGTGTACAATTCTGGTCGCCAAATTATAGGCCCTAAGTTACAGAGAAAGGTTGAAGAAGATAGGTCTTTATTCTTTGGAGCGCAGAAGGTTAAGGGGGAACTTGATAGAGGTCTTTAAAATTATGAGACGGATGGACAGAGTTGACGTGGATAAGCTTTTTCCATTGAGAGTAGGGAAGATTCAAATAAGAGGACATGATTTGAGAATTAAGGGACAAATGTTTAGGGGCAACATGAGGGGGAACTTCTTTACTCAGAATGAGCTTCTAGTGGAAGTGGTGGAGGCAGGTTTGTTTTTATCATTTAAAAATAAATTGGATAGGTATATGGATGGGAAAGGAATGTAGGGTTATGGTCTGATGTGGAGGTAGATGGATTGTTTAAGAAGGAATTGCAGATGCTGGATAATCGAAGGTACACAAAACTGCTAGAGAAACTGCGGGTGCATCAGCATCTATGGAGCAAAGGAAATAGGCAAGTTTTCGGGCCGAAACCCATCTTCAGACTGATCGGGGGTGAGGGGTGGGGGGAGGCGGGGAGAAGAAAGGAAAAAGGAGGAGCCCGAGGGCTGAGGCAGAGGTAGGAAGGGAAGGAGACAGCAAGGGTTAACAGAATTGTGAGAATTCAATGTTCATGCCACCAGGATGCAGACTCCCCAAGCAGAATATGAGGTGCTGTTCCTCCAATTTCCGGTGTTGCTCACTCTGGCCATGGAGGAGGCCCAGGACAGAGAGGTCGGATTCGGAATGGGAGGGGGAGTTAAAGTGCTGAGCCACCGGGAGATCAGGTTGGTTAATGCCGACCGAGCAGAGGTGTTCGGCGAAACGATCACCAAGCCTACGCTTGATCTCACCGATATAGATCAGCTGACATCTTGAGCAGCGGATGCAATAGATGAGGTTGGAGGAGATGCAGGTGAACCTCTGTCGCGCCTGGAACATAGAAACATAGAACATAGAAATTAGGTGCAGGAGTAGGCCATTCGGCCCTTCGAGCCTGCACCGCCATTCAATATGATCATGGCTGATCATCCAACTCAGTATCCCGTACCTGCCTTCTCTCCATACCCTCTGATCCCCTTAGCCACAAGGGCCACATCTTACTCCCTCTTAAATATAGCCAATGAACTGGAACGACTGCTTAGGTCCTTGAATGGAGTCGAGTGGGGAGGTGAAGGGACAAGTGTAGCATCTCTTGCAGTTGCAAGGGAAAGTGCCCGCGGAAGGGGTGGTGCGGGAGGGAAGGGAAGAATTGACAAGGGAGTTACGGAGGGAGCGGTCTTTGCAGAAAGCAGACGGGGTGGGGGGGGGGGCGAGATGGGAAGATGTGGCGAGTGGAGGGGCACGTTGGAGGTGGCGAAACTGACGGAGGACTATTTGTTGTATGTGACGGCTGGTGGGGTGGAAGGTGAGGACCAGGGAGACTCTGCCCTTGTTATGAGTGGGGGGATGGGGAGAGCGAGCAGTGTTACGGGGTATGGAGGAGATCCTGGTGTGAGCCTCATCTATAGTGGGGGAGGGGAATCCCCGTTCCTGAAGAATGAGGGCATTTGCGATGCCCTGGTGTGGAACACCTCATCCTGGAAGTAGATGCAGTGTAGACGGAGGAATTGGGAATAGGGGATGGAGCCATTACAGGAAGCAGGGTGGGAGGAAGAGTAGTCAAGATAGCCATGGGAGTCAGTGGGTTTATAGTGGATGTCGGTCAGAAGTCTATCACCTGCGATGGAGATAGTGAGGTCTAGAAATCGTAGGGAAGTGTCAGAAATGGTCCAGGTATATTTGAGGATGGAAGCTAGTGGTGAAGCTGATGCAGTTAGTCAGTTGTGTGTGGGTGCAGGAGGTGGCACCATAGCAGTCGACGATGTAGCAGAGGTAGAGGTCGGGGATGGGGCCCTGCTATGCCTCGAACAAGGATTGTTCGCGTGCCCGACAAAGAGGCAGGCGTTGCTGGGGCCCATGCGCGTGTCCATAGCTGCGCCTTTTATTTGGAGGAAATGGGAGGAGTCAACGAGATGTTATTGAGGGTAAGGACCAACTCCGCTAGGCGGAACAGTAACCTATACCCGTCCACTGATACTTCTGTTAGACGTTACTGTCTCCTTCCCTTCCTACCAGAACCAGGGGCAACAGATTAAGAATAAGGGGTCGGCCATTTGGAACGGAGATAAGGAAACACTTTTTCTCACAGAGAGTTGAGGGTCTGTGGAATTCCCTGCCTCAGCAGGGAGGCTGGTTCTCTGGATACTTTAAAGCGAGAGCTAGATAGGGCTCTTAAAGATAGCGGTGTCAGGGGATATGGGGAGAAGGCAGGAACGGCGTACTGACTATGGATGATCAGCTATGATCACATTGAATGGTGGTGCTGATTCGAAGGGCCGAATGGCCTACTCCTGCACCTATTGTCTCTTGTCTATTGTCTATTGTATCAGGACTAGGCGTGCATTTCACCCTACATTTGCACTCGGTCCTCCAAGGCCAGCTGGATCTCCCGGTTGCCAACCATTTTAACTTCCCTTCCTACTCCCGCACTGATGTTTCTGTCCTGGGCCTCCACCATTGCCAGAGTGAGGTGACACGCAAACTGGACGAACAGCACCTCATAGCTTACAGCCCAATGACATGAACATTGAATTATGCAAATTAAAGAGACTCCCCCCTCCTAATCAAGTCCTGGAATTTGTCCCAACCCCATCTCTTTTTTCCAGCTTTCTCCCCCGACTCCATCAGTCCAAAGAAGGATCCAGACCCGACACGTCACCTGTCCATTCCCCTCCAAAGTGCCAGTAGAACTCAGCAGGTCAGCCATCAGTGGTGAGAAACGGATGGAGAAGTGTTCCTATTACAAGCTCTCCTTGGCCCTGTCGAGAATGTGGTGTCCATTCTTGGGATGGGATGCAAGGTCCGAGCTGACCAGTCATCGACAGCCCCCACCCCCCCTCCCCTCCCCTCGTGGGCCATCTCTTTGTCATTCCTCTGTCTTCTTCTCGCTGGATGACAAGCAGAACCATCTTGCCTTAACAGCAGATGTATCTTCTTCCTTTTGGCCTTTCGTTTCTGCAGGTATTTACAGCGGAATTAAAACTACTTCCCTTAGGTCCTGATCTTCCTTTTTTTTGTGTAAAGGTAGAACCTTTGACGGTTGCGATTGGTTTAGGATCTTGAATACTCCCATAGCGTAAATTTGACATGAACCGTACTTCCTTTTCTATGAAGTTCCCCAGATCAGGTAGCATGGCCTCTCGATTCTCATTTTCCTCTAACAGACCAGCTTTATCTTTTCTCTAAGTCTATAGGGCAGTTTTAGAGAGATCATTTTCATATTGCTGACAACATTCATTTCTTGCATGTGGTCTAAGAGGGTGGTCATTTCTTTCATACTTCTAAGAAATATCGCAAACTCCCGCAATGCTTTCGCATCTTCTGGCTGAATAGCTGTCCAAGCAGAAGCCTTCTTCATGAGGATGTCTTCGGATCATGGAAGTTTAAAGGGACTTTTATGTAGTGTGTCGGCAGTGAGCGGCGACTGTGGAGGGTTCAACAGCCCCGACCACGGGTGAACAACAGGGGAAGATGATTGAACTTTATTACCTTCCATCACAGTGAGGAATGTGGATTCCACTGTGGTGGATGTTTATGTTAGATTTTATTTTATGTGGCTGTGTGTCTTGTTGCTTTTTACTCAGTATGGCTGTACGGTAACTTAAATATCACTGTACACTGGTGCAAGTGACTATAAATTCCAACTTGAACTTGATCAGCTTTCGTCTATATATCAAAAAAAGGATAATGCTGACCGATCGTGCACAATTGTGACGGCTTGATTTCAAAGACAGGACAGGGGCATTCCCTGAGGGATTCGGGTGGTTGGAAGAGGATTTGTCTGTGTTTTTCCCCTCGGTCGTTGTCCGGGGAGGAAGGCGGCAGCACTCAGCCCATCGGGGCGACAATGCGCGGGAGGCTTGTAAGGCCGAGCGCGCCTCCCCTGCCCCGACCAGCATCCGGTCCACCACCGAGGGGGAAACGAGCAAACTCCACACGGGCAGCGTCGATGGTGGCCCTGCCCAGAGACAGGCCCTTCGGCCCCTCTCGTCTGTGCTACCTTGGGCTTTCTGCAACACAATCTTGCACTGTTCTGCACTGAATATTGCATTTATTGCGTTTGTCATCACTGTATGTACACTGTTTGCTCTGGCAGCTACATGTGAACGGGAGATTTCATCGCCTCCCGGTCGATATGCAGAACAACAAACTAATGAAGCGTCTGGAACACAGTTCTCCTGGGTTGCTGCAGGCTGAAGCATCAAACTACTACCCTGTTGAGCCCCGTCAGTCCCACAGCACAGAAACACACAGCCATGCCGATTGAAGCTAGTCCCACATGCCCACGTCTGGTCCCTCACCCTCTCTGTCTTTCCCACCCATGTCTTTAGAAATGAGATGAGGAGGAATTTCTTTAGCCAGAGGGTGGTGAATCTGTGGAATCCATTGCCACAGAGGGCGGTGGAGGCCAAGTCATCGGGTATTGTTTAGATTTTAGAGATACTGCACGGAAACAGGCCCTTCGGCCCAACGAGTCATCGCCGACCAGTGATCACCACGTACACTAGCTCCATCCTACACACATTAGGGACAATGTTACAGAAGCCAATGAACCTACAAACCAGCAGGTCTTTGGAATGCGGAAGGAAACCGGAGCACCCGGAGAAACCCCACGCAGGTCACGGGGAGAACGTGCAACATCCGTGCAGACAGCTCCCGTATTCAGGATGGAACCCGTATCTCTGGCGCTGTGAGGCAGCAACTCTACCGCTGCACCACTGTGTATTTTTGTCATCTATCATTTCATTTATTACTCACACCAGCCGAGTTGTGCACAAATGGTTCACATTAATAATGTCAACCTGAGGGGCAACGTTTCCACACAGAGGGTGGTGGGTGTATGAAATGTGCTGCCGGAGGAGGTAGTTGAGGCAGGGACTTTCACAACGTTTAAGAGACACTTGGATAGGACAGGTTTGGAGGGATATGGGCCAAACGCTGGGCAGGTAGGACTAGTGTAGATGGGGCATGTTGGTCGGGGTGGGACTAGTGTAGGTGGGGCATGTTGATCGGGGTGGGACTAGTGTAGATGGGGCATGTTGGTCGAGGTGGGACTAGTGTAGATGGGGCATGTTAGTTGGGGTGGGCTGGTGTGACTAATGTAGATGGGGCATGTTGGTCAGGTTGGGACTAGTGTAGGTGGGGCATGTTGGTCGAGGTGGGACTAGTGTAGATGGGGCATGTTGGTCGGGGTGGGACTAGTATTGATGGGGCATGTTGGTCGGGGTGGGACTAGTGTAGATGGGGCATGTTAGTTGAGGTGGGCTGGTGTGACTAATGTAGATGGGGCATGTTGGTCAGGGTGGGACTATTGTAGATGGGGCATGTTGGTCGGGATGGGACTAGTGTAGATGGGGCAAGTTGGTCGGGGTGGGACTAGTGTAGATGGGGCAAGTTGGTCGGGGTGGGACTATTGTAGATGGGGCATGTTGGTCGGGGTGGGACTAGTGTAGATGAGGCATGTTGGCCGGGGTGGGACTAGTGTAGATGGGGCATGTTGGTCGGGGTGGGACTAGTGTAGATGGGGCATGTTGATCGGGGTGGGACTAGTGTAGATGGGGCATGTTGGTCGGGGTGGGACTCTTGTAGATGGGGCATGTTGGTCGGGGTGGGACTAGTGTAGATGGGGCATGTTGGTCGGGGTGGGACTAGTGTAGATGAGGCATGTTGGCCGGGGTGGAACTAGTGTAGATGGGGCATGTTGGTCGGGGTGGGACTAGTGTAGATGGGGCATGTTGATCGGGGTGGGACTAGTGTAGATGGGGCATGTTGGTCGGGGTGGGACTCTTGTAGATGGGGCATGTTGGTCGGGGTGGGACTAGTGTAGATGGGGCATGTTGGTCAGGGTGGGACTAGTGTAGATGAGGTATGTTGGTCGGGGTGGGACTGGTGTAGATGGGGCATGTTGGTCGGGGTGGGACAAGTGTAGATGAGGCATGTTGGTTGGGGTGGGACTCGTGTAGATGGGGCATGTTGGTCGGGGTGGGACTAGTGTAGATGGGGCATGTTGGTCGGTGTGGGCAGGTTTGTCTGAAGGAAGGGCCTGTTTCCATGCTGGGCTGTTTACATGCCTGTTTCCATGCTGTGACTCTATGAACTTCCAAGAGTAACATTCTCCTTTCTCCGGGTCATTCATTGTTAATAAAGAAAGTTTACTTGTCCAGTTTAAATGTCCACAGTAAGGTATAGTCAGAAGTGAGCCCACCTGCTTCAGCCACGATGAATTAACAAATCATCACTATTCACTTCTCAGACGTTAGAATTGGTCAGAACATTCCTTCCACCGTGACCCTTGACACCAATGACCCTCGGGGTCATGACCTTCTCACCCACAACTTGTGGCCAGGTCTCAGGCCAATGGGATCCAGAGGTCCGTCCACTGGTCAGAACACTATTTCAGCCACATGAGCAGCAAAGATGAGATAGAATATGGGAAAGACATTGAGAACCTTCTGTCCTGAAGGGCCGAATGGCCTACTCCTGCACCTATTGTCAGGATAACAATCCATCCCTCAACATCAGCAAGACAAAGAGTTAGTGTTTGATCCCAGCAATGTAGAATATCTCAGTGCACTTTGTGAATTACGCCTTTGGTTTGAAGAGCATCATGAACTTTGAAAGATGCAATAATTTCATCTGACCCGAGAAAAGAATGAGTGAGGTGTTTGTTTCACTAATTATATTCTGCTCTCACCTTCTCCAAATGGGAACTGTACTCATGAAGGTGTCATTTTTAAAGATGACCTTGTTGTAATACTATCTAACCTATGTGGTTCTTAGAAGAATAATGACACTTTTGCTTCATAGAAACATAGATAATAGGTGCAGGAGTAGGTCATTCGGCTGATCGTTCAAAATCAGTACCCTGTTCCGGCTTTCCCCCCATATTCCTTCATTCCCCTAGCCTGAAAAGCTAAATCTAACTCTCTCATGAAAACATCCAGTGAATTGTCCTCCATTGCCTTCTGTGGCAGAGAATTCCACAGATTCACAACTTTCTGGGTGAAAACGTTTTTCCTCATCTCCTAAATGGCCTACCCCTTATTCCTAAACTGTAAACCCTGGTTCTGGACACCCCCAGCATCGGGAACATTTTTCCTGCATCTACCCTGCCCAATCCTTTAAGAATTTTATATATTTCCATAAGATCCCAATTTTCATATTTGCAGATGATACCACCATTTTGCCACAAAGCCTTCAACCTCCTTGTCTAAATCATTAATATACAACATGAAGAGTAGCGGCCCCAGCCTTACAAATGAATTCTTTATTAGACTTCATAACATTAATCGTTTTTGAGGACCATCTTGGTTAACTTTCTGATTAAATGAACGACTGCCAATGGAGATATTTTTTGCACAGAAGTAGAATTGATATTTTCTTTGTTGTGTTAGATTGCAGTGAGAATGTGACGAGGCATGGAATGTGTCAGGATTTTTATCTCTGACTGTGAAAGCATTAAGCTCTGAGTGTTCGTTTTCTACAGCTTGAAATTTAAGGTAATAGCCCAATAGCTTGCTTTTATTTTGGAGTCACGTGAGTGACTACGTGAAGACCCCGTCCAGCACGCATGCGCGACATTAGCGTTCATGCAGTGCACCCGCGACGAACGGTAGTTCAAGGCGCTCCCGCTACAAATTGAAAGTCGGGCCGACAGGTAAGTGTTTTACCGTGGCCGTGTGTATTTTCTCTGTGGTCTGCATTACTTTCCAGAAAGAATGAGCAAGACCAGAGGGAAGAAAACTGCAGCTCGCCCCCGTTCGTCTCCCGTTGAGGAGCGTTTTTTGGAGGGGGGGCAAGAGGCGGCAGGACTAACTACCGAGCCGAGCCCAGCACCGCTACTGCAGCCTGAGCAGCGGGCTGGAGGTACCTGCAGCCAGAACCGGGCGGTAGTATCCGACAATTCGGATGAAGATGCCTCACCGCTCGAGAGCGGCACAGGCAGCCGCCTAAGCCGAATGGAACGACTTATGGAGCAAATGCTCGAGCGAGATCTGCTGAGAGAGCAGCAGCGGACTCGCCAAGGGAGCTCAGGCACTCCCACAGTGTCCTTTACAGCACTGGCCATTGCTTCACCTACTATTGAAGGCAGCATTGGCTACCAGGTCTGGGCTGGTCAAGAAGAGGGGTCGTTGGCTGAAGATGTCCGGAGTACGCAGGGTGTACAGGATCAGGAGGAGCTGCTGGGTGTGGTCAACCGCTACGTGGCCATTCCACGAGCGGGTCGGCCTTTAGAGCCGAAACATGCAGCCAGCATTGACCACCTGTCCTCAAAACCCCTACAAGAACGGGTGGTCAATGAGGCTCTTGAATTATATACAGCCCCAGAAAATTGTGCATCATTGAATGTACCAGCTGTAAACAGCCAAATTTGGGGACATTTGGGGCAGAACATCAGGAACCTGGAGTTGAAGCTTCAGAAAACCCTTAAACTCCTGACTGCAGGAATTACATCATGTGCTTGGTCCATAGATGGTGTGGACATCTCCACTAATCAGCAAGATACATTAGCTCTGCTGTGCACCACTCAATATGAGATTAACAATTTGCGGAAGGAAATTATCAAGCCTGCCCTCAACCCTAAGTTTGCAGGACTTTGCAAAACACCGGGTTCAGAACCTCCAATTCTGCTCTTTGGAAAGGACCTTCCAAAAAAGGTGAAAGACCTGGAGGAAGAGTCCAAGACCTTTGGTCTTGTGAGGGCAGGTTTGGGACCGAGCAGACCTTATAAACCCAGGCGGCAGTACCCCACGGCGTCCACCAGTCGTCGACCACCATATGGGACTGGTGAAAGCTCGGGGTCCGCAAACATTCCCCATAAGCCTTTTTTAGGCCAGGGCCCAGAGCGGACCCCATGGAAAATGCGCCACCCCCAATATCAACATCAACAGCAACATCAACAGCAGCCTCTACAGCCCAGCAGACAGCTCATCATCCAGCGAAGAGGCAGAAGAAGCACCAGTAACCATGGCGGTAGGTGGGTCTGGTTCCTCTCAACATATGAGCAGTAGGGGCTCTATACTAACAGGGGGGAGATTGCACTTGTTTTTGGATACATGGGAATCCATCACTAATGACAAATATATACTCAGCAGCATTCATGGCTATAAAATTGACTTTGTTCATGAAAACATGCCGCCAGTTCAGCATGTACCCCAAAGGGTATTCACCCTGTCAGTAAAAGAGAAACAAGAGGGTCAAGCTGAACTGATGAGGCTACTAGCAAAAGGTGTCATTGAAAGAACAAAACATGAAACTTTGGAATTTGTGTCTAATATTTTCACCAAAACTAAAAAAGATGGTGGATGTCGCATCATCATTGACTTAACTTCTTTAAACGAGTCTGTTAAGTACATACATTTCAAGATGGAAACTTTTGAAACAGCCAGACTATTGATTTCTAGAGGGTACTTTCTAGCAAGCATTGATTTAAAAGATGCCTACTACTCAGTACCCAAACGCAAGGAGCATCGTAAATACCTTAAGTCTATCTGGATGAAACAGCTATGGCAATTTAAAGCCTTACCAAATGGGCTAACCTCAGTTCCAAGGTTGTTCACTAAAATCTTAAAACCTTCTTTGGCATTGTTGAGGAAACATAAGCATATAGTCATGGCATACTTAGACGACATTTTAATAGTAGGGAAAACCTTGGAGACAGCCATTTTGGCAGTAGCAGCCACCAAAAGTTTGTTTGAAACTTTGGGGTTTGTCATACATCCAGATAAATCCAATTTGACACCGTCCACTACCATGGACCATCTTGGATTTATGATTGACACTGTTCGCATGATTGTAACTCTGCCGAAGGGGAAAGCATCAGAGTTGGCACCAACATGCAACAAACTAATGGTTAATCATCAGCCAACCATACGGCAGGTAGCTAGTGTTATTGGGAAAATGGTAGCAGCCTTTCCAGCTGTAGAATTTGGGCCTTTGCACTATCAAAATTTACAAAGAGCAAAAGTACACGCACTAAAGGAAAACTCAGGTCACTTTGACTGAGCTATGAATTTAACTGCTGAATCCATTCCAGAATTACAATGGTGGACAAGGAACGTTAGGCTCAGTTTCAGTCCCATAATAATCATCAACCCAGTATTAACCATTCAAACGGATGCCAGTGCTTTGGGCTGGGGAGCAACTAACATGCAATCCAACACATGGGGCAGATGGACTAATTTTGAATCATCTTGCCTACAGATACGGGGTATCAATTACTTAGAAATGTTGGGTGCGTTTTATGGGTTAAAAGCATATTCATCTAACATGCATCACGCACATGTCCGGTTGCAATTAGATAATACCACGGTGGTGGCTCATATCAACCACATGGGTGGTGTAAAGTCGATATCATGTGACTATTTGGTCAACCTAATCTGGCAATGGTGTGTCGAAAGACATATTTGGTTATCAGCAACTTACCTACCAGGTAAGCAAAATACAGTGGCAGACACCAGGCAAATTTAACGATAACATTGAATGGATGTTAAATCCCAAAGTGTTTGCTGAAATTACAAAGCAATATGGCACACCAGATATCGATCTATTTGCATCTAGACTGAATTGGCCTATAGTTCCCAATATTGCTCCCTTTTTGTGCAATGGTGTAATATTGGTAATTTTTCAATCATCTGGGACCACTCCTGACTAGTGATCCCTGAAATATCACTATCTACAATCTCTAAAGCCACCTCCTGGGTTGCAGACCATCCGGTCCAGGTGACTTATCCACCTTCAGCCCTTTCAGCTTCCTAAACACCTTCTCCCTAGTAATAGCCACTCCACTAAATTCCAACCCCTGACTCTCGTGAATTTCAGGCATGTTGCTGGTGTCTTCCACTGTGAAAACTGATGCAAAAATGTTATTCAACTCCTCTGCCATTTCTTTATTCCCCATTATCACTTCATGTTCCTTTTCTCCAGAGATGCTGCCTGACCCGCTGAGTTACTCCAGTTTTTTGTGACTATCTTCGGTATCAACCAGTATCTGCGTGCCAAGCCGGGCAAAATGACTCGGTGTTTAGGTTGCCCGGTGGCACTTTGGGTGGTCAGTGGCACCCGGGCAACCGCTAATTTCAAGCCCTGCAAATGTCACCACATGACAGATTAGCAAATGTCCTGTTACCCTTCAGACCTTATGTTATTGTTTTATGATTGCCATTTGCCCTTTTACAACAGAGAACAGGATCTGACTGAAGTAGACTGCAGACCGTGTAACTTACACATGCTCAGTTTCACCCTTCTTTAAAACAGTATTATAATAAATCATCAAGAAGACTTTAAGTATTTCTAGGCATCTACCCATCCCCATCCCTTGCTGTCTTCTTGAAGCCTTACAACTTATCTTTGTCACCCTTCTTGAATAGAAGCACAACATTCACCATCCTCCAGTCTTCCGGCACCTCTCCTGTATTTAAAGTTGACTCCTAAATTTCAACCAGTGCTCCGGCAATTTCCTCTCTGGTTTCCCACAATGTCCTGGATATATCTGATCGGGCCCTGGAGATTTGTTTACCATCATGCACGATAATATCTTCAACACTTCTTCGACCGTAACACTGACTGGTCTTAAGACACGTTTACCACAGCAAAGATTAGTGGGAAGCCAGAGGATTGGGAAGCTTTTAAGGAACAACAGAGGGTAACTAAAACGGCAATACTGGGAGAAAAGATGAAATACAAAGGCAAGTTAGCCAATAATATAAAAGAGGATAGCAAGAGTCTCTTCAGTTATATAGAGCAAGAAAGAGGCAAGAGTGGACGTTGGACCGCTGGAGAATGATGCAGGAGAAGTGATAATGGGGAATAAAGAAATGGCAGAGGAGTTGAATAACATTTTTGCATCAGTCTTCACAGTGGAAGACACCAGCAACGTGCCTGAAATTCAAGAGAGCCATTGGTTAGAAGTTAGTGGAGTGGCTATTACTAGGGAGAAGGTGGTTGGGAATCTGAAAGGGCTGAAGGTGGATAAGTCACCTGGACCGGATGGTCTGTACCCCAGGGTTCTGAAAGAGGTGGCTTTAGAGATTGTGGAGGCATTGATAGTGATATTTCAGGAATGACTAGAGTCAGAAGTGGTCCCAGATGATGGGAAAATTGCCAATATTACCCCACTGAACAAAAAGGGAGCAATATTTTGAACTATAGGCCGGTTAGTCTGACTTTGGTGCTTGGTATTTTAAAGTCCATTATAATGGATGAGATTACGGAGTTCTTCGAAGTTCACGCTAGCTCTCCTTGTGGCAGCATGCTGTAAAGGTTGCAAATTTGTTTGCTCCCTTAACTTCCTACTTTTGCTTACCTTTCTTTCAATGTTATTACTTGATTTCAAGGCACGGTCTAACTTTCCTTAAAGTTTTTTTTTGTTTTTAATTTTTTTTAATTAGAAGCAGTGTACAAAAGTATAAACCGCGGTATATGACATAATACATTTATTGTACAGCTTCAATTTTAATTTTTAGCAAAAGATGAGAAGAAGAAAAGAGAAAAAGCAAGAGAGAGAGAAAGTGAATGTGCAAGAATAGAACCCTAGGCTACCAAATGGGTGTGGCCAAAGAGTGCAATAAAAGAAATAAGAAGAATGTAAAGAAATAAAAGGACAAAAACAGAAAGAAAAACAAAAAGTGATGATATACCTACTTCATATCTCTTCCCACCCATCACCCAACCCGTAATTCGATTTAATTCCAAAGTTGTGTTGCACCATACTATCCTTGTAATAAATCAATGAATGGTGTCCATGTCTTCGAAAACTGCTCTGGTTTTTCTGCTAAGAACTTTTCTTAAAGTTTTGATAACATTTACACACTTTAATCATGCAAAGGATGGAGACAAGAGGGAAAGGAGCTTCCCCAAGGAAGGAGCGTGGGAAAGGCACAGTTTCTGACTGGTATCTTAGAAGCAATATCGAAAATGAACGATGAACTGAAAAATGAAATGAAAACAGGATTTTGCAGTTTGGAAGACATGGTGAAAGGAATTTCGAGCAAATTGAAGGAAGTACAAGACAAGCTGATAATGTTCCAAGATGAATCTCGTGAACAGAATGAACAAATTGATAACTTGCGAACCCTGGGCCAGGAGAGAGATTTGAAGATTGAAAAACTGGAACGGAGAATGAATGAAAATACTCAGGCTCTCCAGTAATACAAGATTAAAAATATGGATCTGGAAAACAGAAGCTGGCGACTGAATTAGCGAGTTGTTGGTTTGCCGGAAGATCAAGAAGGAGATAATGTTATAAAATATGCTTCTAAAATGATAAAGGAGACTTTCAACATTGAGCACTATGAAAATCTTCCAATTTTGGATAACGCACACAGGATCGGGAAGAAATCTGGTCCTCAAGATAAACCGAGACATTTGATTGTTCAGTTTCACTTTTTGCAGATAAAGGAGAATATTCTCCAGGCAGCAAAAGAGCTGGGCATGGTTGAATATGAAGGATGCAAGTTTTGGTTTGTTCCTGACTACAGCCATGAGCTTTCAGAATTAAGATAGTCTTTCCATAATGTAATGTCTGAGTTGTTTAAGAAAACGTTGCGCTCTGCCTTACTTTATCCAGCTAGACTGCGTATACAACTATTTAATGGTAAAATTCAATTTTTAAACTATTCTCAAGACGCTTCCAGCTTTCTGGAGGCTTATGAGGGTGAAACCGCGACCGGGAGCTACTGATAGCTGATTAAGTTATAATTGGAGGTTTACTGTACCTATTTTGACAATATATCGTTTTGTAATGATTAAGAATTTAATTCAATGAGTTGGATACTGTTAATTATAATGTAATGGTATATATTAATTTTAAAGATTTTCTTTGTGAGCATTTCAATTTTTTAAATTGAAGGATTTTTCTTTCCCCCTGTCTTTACACAAACAAAGTGAATGCAGTTCTTGTTTTTCATATTTTGACCTTGGATAAATAATATGAAGTAGCTCTTGTGTTCCACAGTTAATGCGTATTTTTTAACCATAACATTAATTTTGTTTTGGCTATTGAGTGGTAAATGTGCCTTCTTTTTACTTTGGGTGCTGTCGTTAGGAGAAATGGGGGTTGGGAAGGGATTAGGTAGCGTACTGACTGTCTACTGGTCAGTTTTGGGCTTAGCATGGGTGCATGGGGGGGTCTTTTGCTTCTAGCTTAGTCTTTTTTATCTGTGCAGAATCTGAACTACAAAAATGTCTGAAATGTTGTCACTTCTGGCTCCGCCCTAGATTTTTCTCCTTCCAGTATCATGAACTATTATGCTTTAAGAAATTAACCCTTTACACTCCACATGATTTTTACAAACAATATGGAAAAGGTTATTAACTTCCTTTCATGGAGTGTGAATGGTTTCAACCATCCCATTAAGAGCATATTTTTTTATTAAGTTATTTGTAGACTAAATGCTCAGATTATCTTTGTTCAGGAAATCCATGTAGGGCAAGATGACAATCAACGATTTTTCAAGTCAACAGCAGTGTCATTCAAATTCACAGGCTAAGGTGAGTCTCTATTTTTATTGACTCCACAATTCCGTTTGTTCATTATGAAACAATTTCTGATCCATATGGTAGATTTTTGGTGATTACTGGTGTTCTTCATATCCAAAAAGTTGCTATGGTGAATGTTTATGCACCCAATATTGATCACCCTGAGTTTTTTCAAGTTAATTGCATCCTTTCCTAATTTAAATTACCATTTTTTAATAATGGGTGGAGATTTTAACTGCTGTTTGAACCCCTCAATGGACAGATCTGCATCTGATCATGTGCTTCCAAATAAATCAGCTAGTTTTATCAATTCTTTTTTACTTGACTCTGGAATGTTAGAAGTCTGGAGATTCTTACACCCAAATTACAAGGAATTTTCTTTTTTCTCTCAATATCATAGTTACTCTAGGATTGACTGCTTTATAATAGATTCTCGGCTTGTTTCATCGATCACTGCATGTGAGTATGATGCAAATGCTATTTCTGATCATGCACCATTGAAACTATCAATCAAACTACCTGATTCCAAGTTTAGTGCTAAACAATGGCGATTTAATGCTACTTTGCTTCAAGATCTAAATTTTGTTAATTTTATAAAAGATTGCTTTTTTCTTCTCAACAAATTCTACTGAAGAAATATCCAATGGTGTAGTCTGGGATGCTTTTAAGGCATATATTCGTGGACAAAATATTGCATACTCCGCAAAATGAAATACGTATATTGGCTGATGAGATTAAAGAAATTGATAAAAAATATTCAAAAGCTTCTAGTTTAGAGCTCTATAAGATTAGAGTTGAACTTCAATAGAGACATGATTTGTTATTAGTATCACTGATTGAAAATCAGCTACTTAAAACCAAAAGTCAACTTCATATAGATGGCGAAAAACCTGGTAAATTACTCGCTAATCAGTTGAAAGCGGTGTCGGCCAAATGTAAGATTACTAAAGTGAGTAAACAGTATGGTACACTGTCTGTAGACCATGATGAAATTAATCAATCCTTTCAGGAATTCTATACCTCCCTATACCAATCAGAAATTCCTACTGATTCCAATATAATGCATGAGTATTTAAAGAAACTGAACTTGCCAAAGTCACCATATAATGAGTCTCTGTTGTTAGACAAACCCATTACGGAGGAAGAAATACAGAAACCAACCGTTTTGATTAATTCTGGTAAAGCTCCTGGTTTAGATGGGTTCATATTGGAATTTTTTTTTAAGTTTCTCAAGTTTACTGTCACCCTGGCTATGCAAGGTTTTTAAAGAAGCCTTTTTAATGAATAGATTACCACAATCCTTTTATGAAGCATTTATTTCTTTAATTCTTAAAAAAGACAAAGATCCTATAGAAGTGACATCATATCGACCTATATCACTGTTAAATGTAGATTACCAAATTCTCACCAAAATATTAGCTATGAGATTGGAAAATATTTCAATCTTGTAGCAAATTATTTCTGAAGATCAGACGGGTTTTATTAAAAATCATTACTCATACTTTAACGTTAGGAGATTAATGAATATCATATCTACAGCATCAAATAAACCTTCAGAATGTGTAATTTCACTTGATGTGGAGAAGGCGTTTGATAGAGTAGGATGGGAATGCTTATTCAATACGCTTGAAAAATTTAAGATTGGTCCAAAATGTATTTCTTGGATCAAGCTGATATATCATATACCTCAGACTTCTGTACTTACCAATAATCAGAGACCCCCTTTTTTCAGGCTCTTTCAATGTACTAGACAGGGCTGTCCTTTAAGTCCTTTACTGTTTGATATTGCTTTGGAAACTTTGGCCACCACTATTAGGGAATCCCCTAATATTTCTGGTATTGTCCATGGGAATAAGACACATAAGCTATCTCTTTATGCAGATGATCTGTTATTATTCATTTCTAACCCAGAGAAATCTATTCCGGCAATAGTAGCACTACTTAATCAATTTAGTAGTTTTTCTGGTTATAAAATAAATCTTAATAAGAGTGAGCTCTTTCCATTAAACAATCTAGGTTCTAATTATGGACAGTTTCCATTTAGATTGACTACCGAATGTTTTACTTATTTAGGCATTAAGATTACTATGAAACACAAGGATTTATTTAAAGCCAATTTTACGCCTTTAATTGACCACATCAAACAACAGTTCACTAAATGGTCACCAATGTCCTTATCTCTAATAGGCTGAATCAATGCTATTAAAATGTTTACCTTACCTAAGTTTTTATATTTATTTCAGATGATACCAATTTTTATTTCTAAATCTTTCTTTGATATTATTGACTCCAACATTTCCTTATATATATGGCAGAATAAAAATTCCAGACTAAGTAAAAAATACTTACAGAAATCAAAAGAAGATAGTGGTTTGGCACTGACGAACCTTAGATGTTACTATTGCTCGCTATTAATGTTTTGGACAAAAGATTAGAAGATACCCAATGTCCAGGATGGATAAATCTTGAACGTGATTCTATGCAAGGGCTATCATTGGCTTCTATTCTATGGGCCTCATTACCTTTTACAATTATGAGATTGAATAAATATACGACTAACCCAATATTGAGACATACACAAATATGGTTTCAATTTCGTAAGTTTTTTGGATTGAATGATTTTATTTTATCGAGTCCTATCATATCTAATTTTTTCTTCCAACCTTCTAGCACTGATCAAGCCTTTCTGTTATGGAAGAGGAAGGGATTAGTAGCTTTTCATGATTTTTTCCCGGATGGTTTTATGTCTTTTGAACAACTCTCCAATAAATATAATTTACCTAACTCACAATTTGTTTTGATATTAGAGGCATGTACATATCATAGTCCAAACCACTACAAACTTTGTTAAACGTTTACATATTAAGTATCCAGGATTCCAGGGACCCCGCTACCAATGTAGCTGGGATCCTCATTTATTGGTTACATATTAACATTGACTCTAATTATTATTTTTATATTTATAGATAGAAAAACTAAAGAGAGAAAAAAAAGAAAATTAGAAAAATAGAATAAACTATCAATAATACAACTTAGGAGATAGGTCCGTAGGTCAGAGAACAAAACTATTCATCTAGTCCTGGATCCTTGGCCCCATTCTCTTCTCCCTGTATATGCTCCCCTTAGGCCAAGTTATTGAAAGGCACGGCATTTCCTTCCATTGCTACGCAGACGATACACAACTCTACCTCCCCCTGAAGCCCAAAAACCAATCAAATCTTCTTAACCTTACCCGCTGCCTCGAGGATATAAAGTGCTGGATGGCCCAGAATTTCCAGCTAAATGAGAGTAAGTCTGAGGTCATCCTTCTCGGCCCCTCGCACTCAATCAAAATGATAGCAGGCAGCCTTGGAAGCCTTACCCCACTACTCAAACCTCACGTCAAAAACCTTGGCGTGATATTTCACTCAGCACTGAAATTTGACAAATAAGTCAGTACCGTGGTAAAAGCTAGCTTCTTTCAGCTTCGGATAATAGCTAAAATAGTAAGATTAAACAAGAACTTACGAGTTTGAAGTTTGATCTTGATTTTATGAGGAGTTACGATGAGCGATTACGTGAAGAAGGCCGTCAGTCCGCTGAGCGCGTCAATCTTTAAAGCAGCGGTGTGAAACAGATAACAGTTGTTGAACTGAACATGGTAAGATTAGGGAAGAGTAGAACTACCAGATGACCTTAATAATATGAGGGTTGGGAGCGGTGGGCACGTAATCGCTCATCGTAATTCCTTATAAAATCAAGATCAAACTTCAAACTGGTAAGTTCTCGTTTAATCTTACTATTTTACTTTGGAGTCACGTGAGTGACTACGTGAAGATTTCAAAGCTCTGTGTTTTTACGCCGGTTCGAGTCCAGGCATCACACACTGAATGGATTGACCATGGATGAGTGAAAAAAATTAATGCATTCAGACATGACTTAACTTGTTAAAATGCTGATGCTTTAATCATCCAAAGAAAATAATTATGACCCCTTTCATCAAGGGGGAAGCTATAAAGCAGTCTTAAAATGGAGTTCGCAAATATCCCCAGTTACCCAATGGGTTATTTAAAATGTTGGTAAAGTATGTTTGTTTGACCATCCTGCAGCTGCTAGGCTGTGGTCCTGTGGAATGTACATTGCCCTTGGAGCTGGGGTAGTAGCAGCCCTGGTGGAGTGTGTGTAGTAAATATTAGTGTCAATGCATACATTAGCCAAAACCATGGTTTTACCTCCTGGAGATGGTGGAACTAATACTTCTATGAAGCTTTTTGTACCCAACAGACATAGCTAGTGAGGAGCCTTGGAGTCTCTAGGTGACCTGGACGTATAGTGTAAAGGTGTGACCACACATTACTGAAGGTCCAGAGGGTAGCTATGAAACTTGTTTGAGACCTAAGCCCCTGATCAATTCTGGTTAATTAAATCAAAACATAAAATGTTATATATTAGCAGATGTACCATCCTGTCCAGTCACAATTTATGCTATGACTGGACCCGTTGCACTGAGGCCAGTGCCATGTGGATAAGAACCTTTGAGAGCCGACTAAAGCTTAGGATGTAGTCGAATCCGCCTGGTGAAGTAATGTTAACATTACGTCTATGTCCCATTCTTCCGTGTTCCCGGGCCTGGGAGAAACTTGTATTAAAGATATCCTTATATTTTGGAGATCAGAGCATGAGGCTCGACAGTGTGGGTCCCACTGCTGCAGCAAATATGATGAGAAAGCACGTTGTCATAGTGAATGGCACTTTCCTTAATTATTGTCATAGATCCATGTGAAAATAAACTGTAAGTCATCAGTATCTGTGCTGTGTTGTACGTAACATGTATATAAGAACAAAACGGTTCCCATTTCCTGAAGTGGAATAGTACAGTCTTATGGTGCCTACCCTGCACTCTGCATTGTGCACTACATGGATTGACCGGACAACCTGAGCCATAGGCATTGTTGTCTCAGAGTCTGCTAGTCAATTAATTGATTTTCTTGCAGTGTCCAGTTTCCCATGTCATTGGCAGAACCAGCAAGTGTTATGTTTAGAATGACCATATTAGGTTCTATACAATTTCCGACATCAGCGGGCACCCGTGGCTGCATATGCCAGTCAGGCCATTTGAATGCCTGAGGCGGTGTCTTGCTGGATTAATTGCAAGACCCGACTGAAGTGGCAGTATGGAGGAAGACATGCAAGAAACATTCCTCCCCAGTGTGGCGATAGTGTATTCTCGCCACTGTATGCTATGTATTAACAACTGGAAAAAGAGCCTGGGTGTAAAAATGTGTTCTATCAAATCATGTGTTCGGTGTTCTATCAAATCATGATGACATTAGTGATCCAACATTCATACTGTGTTGTCATTGATTTCACTTAATGACACAATAGCCTCAAATGAGGTTAGGTTTTTTGCACCATGTGACTAACCTATGCCACCACCATGGTGTATCAACTTGGAGTTGAGCATGCAGACTATGCATATTTGCACAATAACCTTTAACCTATAGGATGCACCTAGTGTTACAGGTAGTTGATACCAAACTGAAAATTGGTGACTGATGCAAACATATCCACCTCCATAACTGGAGATGGCAGTTGTAATTTCTCATCTTTGAGGACTAGCATCAATTTGTAATTACTGAGGATAACTGACCAAACTTACTGGAGCAATGTTGAATTCTGCCACCATGTGACTTCGGTAGCTTCAGCTGGGATAGGCCTGGGTCTATTAACAAAGACCTACATGGTACTGAGGGGTTAATTCTCACTGATAATGTCCAATTTGCATGGCTGGAACACAGCTGCTATATTGCCAATTACACTTAATGAGTAGCTTGCTGCTTATAACAATGAGGTTGTTACAGGATTCTGGTAATTTCACTTCCTGCCCCAGGAAGTTAAATTGATAGTAAATTGGAGTTAAATTGATAGTAAAATGTAATCCCAACAGTCAATTGTTCTGATTGGTCTCAACTTAAATTTAACTGGATGGATTAAAGGACCCCAATCCTCAAATATAGTTTGGACTGCAAAGTTTATTTTAGTAAAATACAGCATTTAAAAAACATTATCCAGATAGGTGTTAACAATGTTCTATATCTGTGAGCAGCCCAAGCACCGGTTTAACTAATTTGATAAATAAACCTGGGAGCTGAAGTAGCCCATGTGCAACGGTTTTACTGTTGCATTGATCCATCCAGATACATTTCCCCCTTTTGAAAGTCTATACTGTACATAGGAGTTAAATCTGGATGATGTGACATCCTGCATCTTTCACGCTATCCTGAAAGGCAATAATACTGGGCCTGTCTCGAAAGACAACTCCGGCCCCAATTCCAAGCCTGCTTGGAACCTGTATGTTGTGCAGTATAAAGTAATCACGTTATCATCAGTTTACTAAACCCAGATCTAAATCTCATGCAAGCATGGTCACTTGTAGAAAAAACACAAGTGTAAATATTAACAACATGTAAATGGTTCACAAACCCATGTCTTGGGAGAGTAAGACCCACCTACCTCCATGGCTACCGGTGGTCGTATGCTCAGCCGTTAGGCTTTGGTCTGAAAACTCTCATCATACTGAGCCTGCCTCGTAAGACAGCTCTCCCACAATTCTGAGCCTGCCTCGAAAGACAACGCTGGGCATTTTTGTGTGCACAGCTTTCAAGCTGCCACCGGCTTTTGTGAACCGCTGCCCCCAATTGAGGTGTGGGGTGTGTCGTCGCCTGCCAATGAAGCTTTGCTCATCATCGGCCTTGATTAGTCCGACAGCTTTTGCTTCCACATCCTGGTCTTACCTGTGGGAAAAGTCTGAAGAGAGGATTCGGAGGCTGGATTGATGCTTTCCATGTCACCCAGGTAGCGCTGTTCACTGCCGGCACTTGTAGCATTTGCGAGTATCTCTTGAGCCATACGCACGTGCTCCAGTATGTTCCACGGACATACTTAGAATTTGAAGTCAGTTCCATACTGATCACTCGCACTCCCCTCCACAGAGAGGGAAATTCGTAGGCAGCCCTGAAAAAAGGTGCTGCCGCAGGCTCCTGAAGCTACCTGCGCTGACATGGCCCCTCCAGCGGCCCTATGTCAGGTTTTTGCTCTGGGTCTGACTGAAACTGACCCTGAATGCTCCCCTCCTCAGAGAGGGAGACATTGTGCAGCCCTGAAACAGGTGCCGCTGCCTGCGGGTTCTCCATAATACCCGGGCTGGTAACACCCTCCTTTGGAGTATATCATTGTGGAGCACCTCTCCATCAGGTGCTCCATGTGGGTTTGAATGTTTGAAAACGTTACCCATGTAGGAGGGGATCCTGTCCATCAGGAAACCCCCTGGCCTGACTCCCGTAGTCCACAGGCTTGACTGCCTTACCTTAGGTTTGACCCCCTTTCTGGGGACCCACAGCGGTCTGGAAGCTCCTGACCGCTATATGTTGGTGGGGTCCCTCCTGGCCTGACTTCCACAGGCCTGCCCCACTGCTGCAGGTTTACCCCCTACGTGGGGAACCACAGCGGTCTAAATATAGCTGGCCCCTGTATGTGTGGGGGAACCCTGATGGCCTGACTTCCGAGACCTTTCCGGCCTGTGGTTCATTTACCCCCTACCTGGGAACCACAGCCGGTCTGGAAGCAGACGTCCCCTGTAGTCGGGTGATGGGACCCTCCTGGCCTGGCTTGCAGACCTGTGGGCGTGGTTTGTTTAACCCCCTTCCCGGGGAATCACTGCCGGTCTGGAGCAGATGTCCCCTGTGTGTCAGGGTACTCTCCTGGCCAGGCTACAGACCTTGCCGGCGTGTGGTAGTTTTACCGCCTTCCGGGGAGCCACAGATGGTCTGGAAGCCACTGACTGCAATGTCAGTGACTCTGGGGGGTGGGGGGGGCGGCGGACGTCCAACAACTACCGGCTACCCGCACTTCATGGTCTCTGTAGCCGGGTTCCCCTCGGTCCCGGTATCCGTGGCCGAGACCGGGATTCCCCGCGGTCCATGACCGGTTCCACGGCCCATCCGGACTACGCCCCAGTCGTGCAGGTACCTCTCTGAACAGGGAGTCCTGCAAATGAAAAACAGAAGAAACCGGGAAAAAAGGAAACTTACTGTTTCCGGGTTGAACTTACCGCTGGACAGAGCAGAGCTGCCACCAGTTGGCTCGTTCGCGCTGAGCTTGTAACGTAATGACGCGCTCAGCTGACTGACGGCCTTCTTCACGTAGTCACTCACGTGACTCAGAAGTAAAATAAAAACATTCCTCCAGTTTAATGACCTCGAAAAGATCATCCATACATTTATCTCCTCCCGCCTAGATTACTGCAACTCCCTTTACACTGGCATCAGCCAATCTTCCTTGTCACGCCTGCAAATGGTCCAAAATGCCGCAGCGAGACTCCTGACGGGCACCCGAAAAAGGGACCACATCACCCCGATCCTGGCCTCTCTCCACTGGCTTCCTGTGCGGTTCCGAATAAATTTCAAGACCCTCCTCTTTGTCTACAAAGCCCACAATGGGCTTGCACCCACCTACACTAAACGTCTTCTCACCCACAACACCACCTCCAGGTCCCTCAGATCGGCCAACTTGGGATTGCTGAATGTCCCGCAGTCTAGGCATAAGCTCAGGGGCGACCGTGCCTTTGTGGTCGCAGCTCCTAGACTGTGGAACAACATCCCCCTCCCCATCAGAACTGCCCCCTCCATCGACTCCTTTAAGTCTAGACTAAAAACGTATCTGTTCTCCCAAGCCTTTCCTGACGTCCTCTTATCTAGGGCTATTTGTATATATGTATGTAGTTTGCTTGTGTATACTACTCTTATAACAAATGTAAAGCACTTTGGTCAATGAGAGTTGTTTTTTAAATGTGCTATATAAATAAATGTGACTTGACTTGACTGGATTCAAGTTTCAGTCAGGCTTCCGCGCCGGCCCAATCTACCCCTTCAAATAATCTATAAATAGAGACCATATTCTAGTCAATAATTCTGGTTTGTCAATTAAGACAAATTGAATTTTTTCCAAATGTAAGTTCTCCGAGATCTCCATAATCCACATTTTGATTGTGGGGGTTGCTGGGTTTTTCCAAAATGTTAATATTAATTTTTTTCCAGTTATTATACTGTAATCAAGGACATTTCTTTAGTTTGTTGTAAGTTTTAGGTATTGTGCTGATATGCCCAATATTATTAATTTAGGATCGGGCTCCAGTTGAGTGTTAACAATTACGGAAATAATTCAAAAAATATCCATCCAGAAATTTTTAATTTTTATGCAATTTACAAAAGTATGGGTTAAATTAGCCGCAGAGTATTGACATTTATCACAGATAGGAGAGATATTAGGAAAGATTCTGTTTAATTTTGTGTTAGAATAATGCAATCTATGTAGTACTTTAAATTGTATTAAAGAATGTCTGGCATTTAATAAACATTGGTGTATATGTTGTAGACTCATCCCAAATATTTTTCATTGTGGGTTGTGCTAGTTTGTTTTCCCATGCTTGTCTATATAATTCCGTCGACGGATTCTCACTATCTAAAAGAGTATTATAAATGTAAGATATTAATTTGACTGTATTGGGGTGTTTATTCAAACATTCATCTAGAATCTCTGGCTCTCTTGTTCTGTATTCTTGTGTATGTGATTTAACATAATCTTTAAATTGTAAATATCTAAAAAAATTATTTGAATGTAATCCGTAATCCTGTTGTGACTCCTGAAACGAGAGGAAAGTACCTTGTCTATAAAGAAGTCCCATCTTTTAAATTCCATAATTTTTCCATTGTACAAAACCTTTATTCAATACTGAAGGGTTAAATGAAGGATTATTTACAATGGGGAGAGAGAGTGAGAAATTATCCAATTTTGATATCTTTTTTAGTTGTTTCCAATGAAGTGGCCTCATTGACATATGTTTTGGTCCTGCCCAATTTTGGAAAAATATTGGAAATACATTTTTGATACTATTTCTGTTTTAGGTATTGATTTACAACCTCACCCTATTACTGCAATTTTTAGGCTACCAATGTTAGATTCTATCCACCTGTCCCGTTCTGCCCATCGGCTGATTGCTTTTACCACATTAATTGCCAGAAGATCTGTTTTATTTAAATGGAAAGATTCCAATCCTCTGACCACACTCCGTTGGTACTCTGAAACTATATCATGTTTCAATTTAGAACAAATTAGGAGTGGCATTGTTGAACCCTTGGTTAAATTTGATAGGACTTTGGGAAGATTTATTCAACATTTTCACACGACATCAATTGTCCCCTCTCCAACTGTTATAATAATTTATTTTTTATTGGTATACGGTGGAACGGACTTGATGACAAACAAGGACTTAAATTGTAGAAACTCTTTGCAGCCCAGATTCGGTTTTTCTTTTTTTTCTTTCTCTCTTTTTGTTTTTATACATATAAGTTATCTTTTAAACACTTAACTATATTTACGTAGAGGTCTATATTCAATGTGTATATTGACACTGGACTCATATTTAGGTTCTACCTGCCATTAATGTAACCCTGATCCCTATGTATCAATATCACTGTTATGTGTATCATTACTTTTTTGTTCTTTTGTTTTTGCTTTTCAAAAAAACTAATAAAAAGATTTAAATAAAGCGAAGTCAGCATGGTTTTGTGGTGAGGAGGTCTTGCTTGGCAAATTTGCTGGAATTCTTTGAAGAAGTAAATAGCAGAACAGACAAAGGAGATTCAGTAGATGTTGTTTACTTGGATCGTCAGAAAGCCTTTGATAAGGAGCCACACGTGAGGCTGCTTAGGAAGATGAGAGCCCACGGTATCAAAGGGCAGATACTAGCATGGATAGCAGGTTGGCTGGAAGGCAGAAGACACAGAGTGGCAATAAAGGGGGCCTTTTCTGGTTGACTGCAAGTGACTAGTGGAGTTCTGCAAGGGTCGGTGCTGGGGCCGCTAGTCTTCACGTTGTATATTAATGATTTACTCAAGGAGGTTGAAGGCTTTGTGGCAAAATGGTGGCGTCGTCTGCAAATTTGAAAATGGGGATCTTGTGGAAACATATAAAATTCTTAGAGGATTGGACAGGGTAGTTGCAGGAAAAATGCTCCTGATCCCAGGTGTGTCCAGAACCAGGGTTTACAGTTTAAGAATAAGGGGTCGGCCATTTAGGACTGAGATAAGGAAAACTTTTTCATGCAGAGAGTTGTGAATCTGTGAAATTCTCTGCCACAGAAGGCAGTGGAGGCCAATTCACTGGATGTTTTCAAGAGAGAGTTAGCTTCGGGCAAGGGGAATGAAGGGATATGGGGGAAAAGCCGGAACAGGGTACTGATTTTAGACGATCAGCCATGATCATATATTAAGGCGGTGCTGACTTGAAGGGCCAAATGACCTACTCCTGCACCTATTTTCTATGTTTCTATGAAGCAAAAGTGTCATTATTCTTCTAAGAACCACATAGGTTAGATAGTATTACAACAAGGTCATCTTTAAAAATGACACCTTCATGAGTACAGTTCCCATTTAGAGAAGGTGAGAACAGAATATAATTAGTGAAACAAACACCTCACTCATTCTTTTCTCAGTCAGATGAAATTATTGCATCTTTCAAAGTTCACGATGCTCTTCAAACGAAAGGCGTAATTCACAAAGAGCACTGAGATATTCTACATTGCTGGGATCAAATTCCAAAGCCTTTTCAAAGTATTCAATAGCTTCAGACTTGTGCCCATCCATCTGATGCAGAAATCCTTTGACACCAAGGGCCTTGCTGTCATGAGCATCCCTGCAAAGCTTCCTGTTTACCCACTTGTCCAAATGTTTATAACACAATTTCCAGTCACGTGTGTTATTTTTAATTTTCAGTCCTTTCTGGAACAAGTTGACAGCATTTGAATCAGACTTTCTCCGGTACATTTCAAATATGCCAGCCTTTAAATATATTTTCTGCATATTTTCTGGACGAATGCCCTCCAGCTTCAGCAGTTTGCTGTAGGCCTCTGCTGCTTCGGAATGCTCTCCATTTGTTATACAGATGTCTGCATAATCTAGTTGTGATTTAGTAGCAGTCTTTGGGCGGTGTTCAAATGCCTTCCTAAAGTGATGCTTGCAATGATTGATCAACACCATTTTCTGTTGAAATTCAGGATATTGTGGATCAGAGCACAATGGATTTTTGAACAGTTCAAGTAGTTGCAATTTATAGCACATACCTATTTGGTCATGAACGACACTGTTCATTGGAGTGATTCCTAACGCTTTTTCCAGCAGCTCAATTGCCTTTTCCACAGCTTGTTCTAGTCTGTAAAATTTTGCAGCATTGCGAAGCACTTTTGGAACATCAGAGCTTTTCTGTAAGGCTCGTTCAACTAATTCATTTGCTTCCTTCTTTTGCTTGATCTGTTGCAGTTTTAGGGCCAACATCACCATGGCCAAAGATTCATCTGGATCAAGCTCCAGAACACGTCGCAGATGATTCATGCACTGACTACTTTTGCATTTCTCTGGGGTTCCAGGAATTGATTCCAGACGATACAGAACAGTTGCTTTGCCCATGATCCATTCCGTATTGTCAGGATCTTTCTCCAGAGCTTTCTCAAAACATTCCACAGCCTTCACATAGTATTGAGCTGCCGATCTCAACAATGACCATCCCTTCTCCCCATACACTTCAGGTATCATTGCTGTATAGCGAGGACCATCAGTGAGCGGTTTACAGATCATCTCCAGCTTGTCGAGGTAGGACTGGGCCTTGTCCAGTTGTCCCATGTGGTAATGCACCCAGGCATAGTTTCCATAGGTGATGATGCTTCTTCTTTCAAATGCATCTTTGTGGTTCTCCCTCAGAATCTTTTCAGCTTCCTTTAAGTTTTGAATAGCTTCCTCACAGTTGCCTTGCAGGCAGTTTACAAAAGCGAGTTGGTTGTAGGACCTGGCCTTACACTTCAAATTCAGATCTATAGAATCTTGTAATCTGTACATTATATCATCCAGGTCAATGATCTCCTTCTGTGGGCCCCACGTGAAGTGACACTGAAGCTGATCGAGCTTCTCCTTTAACAAATCCCTCACTGTTTTGCTGTAAGAGAAGAAAACACATGGAAATCAGTCTCAGAACACATCTAACACTTCACAAACAGTCAGCAGATCAGGCATGCTAGATTTGCCTTTCTGATATACCTCTATCATATCTGCCTCAACCACCAACCCTGGCAGTACATTGCAAGCTCCCACCACCCTCAATGTAAAAATGTTGGCCCACACATCTCCTTCAACCTGACAGGAAATCCCCAGGGACCCGCCAAGCCGAGCCATAAACAAGTTACGCCGAGGAAGTATTCAGGTCCTGCTTAGGTGTTGTTCTAATACCTGAAAGGACCCTGGGTAGCTGGTCAACCTGATCCCCTGATCCACTCAACATTCTAGTACACCCCATCTGCACCTTTCCCAAAGCCTCCAGATCCTTCCTGTAATGGGGTAACCAGAACTATATGCAAAATTCCAAGTTAAAAGTCCAATAAAGCTGCCTCATGACATCCTGACTCTTATGCTCAATGCCCTGACCTGTGAAGGCAAGCATAACAAATGACTTATTTACAACTCTATCTACATGTGTTGCCACTTTCAGGGAGGAGTGGACTTGGACCCCAAGATCCCTCTGCATATTAAGGCTGATGACGGTCATGCCACTAATTATATATCTTCACTTTATATGTGAGCTCCCAAAGTGTAACACCTTAAACTTGCTTGGATTCAACTCCATCTGCCATTTCACTCCTATTTCCATAGCTGATCTATATCCCACTGTCTCACAGCCTTCCTCACAGCCCACGACCCCAGCAATCTTGGTGTCATCTGCAAACCTATCAAACAACCTGTCTATGTTTACATCCAAGTCATTTATATTTATCACAACAATTTATATATATTTATACACATTTATATATATCCCAGCACAGATTCCTGTGCAATTTCACTGGTCACAGACCTCTAGACTGAATATAATTCTTCCGCAACAACCCTCTGTCAACTGTCAATAAACTCATTCTGAATCCATATGTCCTTATCAAAACCAATTTACTAAACTCCATGTGGACAATATCCATTGCCAAGTCTTCAGGGCCTGTCCCACTTGGCTGTCTTTCGCGCACCATTTACGCGACCTGCTAGCATGTGGGTAGCGTGTAGGTAGCGTGTGGATAGCGCGTGGGGAGCGCGGGGACGGGCGCGTGGAGTGGTGTGGAGGAGTGTGGACTTCGTCCTGAACGAAATCTTCACCATCGGCCAGACGCTTAACTGACAGCCAAAGTGGGACAGGCCCAAGACCCTGGTGCGACGCAACATCTCGCCTTCAACAGCAGCAGAAGCAGCAAACGATCATCGTCTGGGGCTCACGGCCGTTGCGGATCCGGATCCGCCCCCACTTCTACTCCCAGAGCGGGGCCAAGAAAATTGAAGATAGACACAAAAACTGGAGTGCTGGGCAGTTAATATTAAAAATATGAATTTTTGGTTGGAAGAACTGGACAAACAACCAGATTGGTTAAAAATGGAAAAGGAAGATTGTTTACCTTTTGAAATTGGGTCGATTCTATTTGTTATTATGAAATTAAGCAAAAAAACCTATGAAGAAAACCCTATAATAGACAGTGGAATACGCATTTGGAAACAAATAAAGAAAACATTAAAATTGGATTATTTACCACTATCTCGTCCCATTGTAAACAATGCTACATTTAATCCCTCGTTGATGGATAAGGGTTTTTTATATTGGAAAAATCATGGAATTACAAAGATGGGTGATCTCTATAGGAATAGTTCATTTCTCTCATTTCAGGAATTACAACAAATTTATGGGCTTCAATCAAAAGATTACTTTAGATATCTACAAATTAGAGACTATGTTAAGTCAAATACACATGACTATAGAATTAGAAAGATAGAAATTTTTGATGAATGTTTGAATAAACATCCGAACACAGAAAAATTGATATCTTGTATTTATAATATTCTATTAGATAATGATGCACCCAAGACGGAATTATATAGGCAATCATGGGAAAACGAGTAAGGTCAAACAATAAGGCCAGAAATTTGGGATGAAAGCTTACAACATATACATCACTGTTTGTTAAATGCTCGACATTCTTTAATACAATTTAAAGTATTACATAGATTGCATTATTCAAAAACCAAATTGAATAGAATTTTTCCATGCGTTTCCCCTATTTGTGATAAATATCAACACTTAGAGGCTAATCTAACGCACACATTCGTAAGCTGTATAAAAATTAATAATTTTTGGATGGAAATTTTTAAGATAATTTTGGAAGTGGTCAATACCAAATTGGTCCCTGATTCAAAATTAATAATATTAGGAATAATAGAACAAAATCAATCATTTACATCAAATCAAAGAACCTTTACGATTACAGTTTAATAATCGGGAACAAATTAATATTAAAATTTTGGAAAGGCCCTATAACCCCCACAATTAAAATGTGGACTACGGAAATGTCGGAGACCCTATATTTGGAAAGATTAAGATCTGTCTTAATGGACAAACAAGAACTATTTACAATAATATGGTCCCCATTTATTGAATATTTGGAGGGGCAAACTGGTTCGGCACGGGAACCCGACTGAAACCTGAATCAAAGAATGGATGAAGAATTACATTTCATAAAACGCGGATATATCTCCAACGATGCATAATCTATTGAACACTCCATTCTCCTTCAACTTTTTCTTCTCTTTTTTGTTTTCTCTCTCTCTATTAATTTCCATCTTTATAAAAATTGGAAAAAATATATAGAAGTACAATTACTATACAATTGTTAATAAAAATAATATTGATAATGTATGATTACAATGAACAAAATGCTTTTTATTATTATTATTTTTTTAAAAAAGCTGGAGTAACTCAGCCGAACCAGCTGAAAAAGTTCACTTAGAAAGATAGACAAAGTACAAATTCTTAAGACCATACAAAGCTTTAATATAATGACTGACGGGTGTGGACCTAGAGACCCAGAGGCTACGGTTTCACGTCTGAATCTCCAGCAGCGCACACAAAGAAATACCAGAGAACTCAAACTTATATACGTACAGATATAAAACAAATTGCATGACGGAAATGTACAAAAAATCATCATCCACCTCCAAATATGGAGTTGTTTTTCACTCTTTGCCAAAGGCCAGACACCCCAATGGCATCTTCTGGGCCCCTTCTTATCTGGTTAACCTCTTCAACTTACACAAACCAAATTTGTAAAAAACTGCAAACTTTTCAACTTACATAAAAAACCTTGTAAGAGAGCTGTGAACTATTCAACTCAAGTTAAAAAAAACCCTTGTCACGATGTGAGTTGTCCAAATCCCATCATGCATTACAATTGGCCTTTTACAACAGGAAAGCTTAAATATGACAACAATCAATTAATAACTAACTCTTTCATTCCTTCCTTATATCAGAACCTGATAACAATTATAGTCCTTGGTTAGTACATAGTAGAGGCTTCAGACATTTCAGTACATAGATTAATATGATGGTCAGCAGTACAATAGATCCATAATGTATCACCATTCCCCATATTCTTCCAAACATGCTAAATGGCCACCATTGTCCACCTTTATTAAAGTTATGCATTTCCTCCCCTACCTCTGTAATCTTCTTTTTCTCTGCAGTAATATGTGCTGCTAAATCTGTAATGTTAGAAGACATTCTTGCCATAGAGGGGGTACGGAGAAGATTCACCAGACTGATTCGTGGGATGTTAGGACTTTCATATGAGGAAAGACTGGATAGACTCAGCTTGTACTCGCTAGAATTTAAAAGATTGAGGGGGGATCTTATAGAAACTTACAAAATTCTTAAGGGGTTGGACAAGCTAGATGCTGGAAGATTATTCCCGATGTTGGGGGAGTCCAGAACAAGGGGTCACAGTCTAAGGATAAGGGGGAATTCCTTTAGGACCGAGATGAGGAAAACATTCTTTAGACAGAGAGTGGTGAGTCTCTGGAATTCTGTGCCACAGAAGATAGTTGAGGCCAGTTCATTGGCTACATTTAAGAGGGCGTTAGATGTGGCACTTGTGGCTAAAGGGATCAGGGGGTATGGAGAGAAGGCAGGTACGGGATACTGAGTTGGATGATCAGCCATGATCACATTGAATGGCGGTGCAGGCTCGAAGGGCCGAATGGCCTACTCCTGCACCTATTTTTCTATGTTTCTATGTTTCTATGATTCATCAGGGATGTAAGTGCAGCATTCACACCCTATAATAGCACAGGTCTTTCCTATTAACCTATTGGGATATATGACAAAGTGCATCCATTTCCATAATGGATGAAAGTGAGGATGGAGCTGAGCAGACTCCACCCAGGCAAAGCCACGGGTCCCGATGGTGTCAGCCCGAGGCTACTCAAGACTAGATGTGTGGAGTACTCCAGCATATCTTCAACCTGGGCCTGGAGAGGGTTCCTGTGATGTGGAAGACATCCTGCCTTGTTCCTATACCAAAGAGGATGTGCCCCAGCTCCTCCAATGACTACAGACCAGTGGCGCTGGCTTCACACATCATGAAGTCCCTGGAGAGGCTGGTGCTCACTCACCTGCGACCCCTGGTTAAACCCTACCTGGACCCCCTGCAGTTTGCTTACCGAACACAGGTCAGGGTTGAAGACGCCATCATCCACCTGCTCCATCGTTCCAATGCTCACCTGGATAAGCCGGGAAGCTTTGTGAGAGTCATTTGTTTTACTTCTTCAGTGTTTTTAACACCATCCGGCCTGCACTGCTAGGGAGCAAACTGACAAAGATGTGGGTGGACTCTGTCTCCGATGTGCCGGCACCAGCAGGACCTCGCCTTGTCTCTCCCGAAACTTCGGGCCTCACTCAGCCAGATCTGCAACAGACCCCAACTCTACTTCATCCAGGGGCCACAGTTTAATGGTGGATGGCTGTTTGTCAGGTTGGAAGCCGGTGACCAGTGGGGTGCCTCAGGGATCTGTGTTGGGTCCACTGTTGTTTGTCATGTACATCAATGATCTGGATGATGGGGTGGAAAATTGGATAAGTAAGTATGCAGATGATACTAAGATAGGTGGTGTTGTGGATAATGAAGTAGATTTTCAAAGTCTACAGAGAGATTTGGGCCATTTGAAAGAGTGGGCTGAAAGATGGCAGATGGAGTTTAATGCTGATAAGTGTGAGGTGCTACATCTTGGCAGGACAAATCAAAATAGGACGCACATGGTAAATGGTAGGGAATTGAGGAATGCTGTGGAACAGAGGGATCTAGGAATAACTGTGCATAGTTTCCTGAAGGTGGAATTACATGTAGATAGGGTGGTAAAGAAAGCTTTTGGTGTGCTGGCCTTTATAAATCAGAGCATTGAATATAGGAGTAGGTAAGTAATGTTAAAATTGTACAAGGCATTGGTGAGACCAATTCTGGAGTATGGTGTACAATTTTGGCCGCCTAATTATAGGAAGGATGTCAACAAAATAGAGAGAGTACAGAGGAGATTTACTAGAATGTTGCCTGGGTTCCAGCAACTAAGTTACAGAGAAAGGTTGAACAAGTTAGGTCTTTATTCTTTGGAGCACAGACGGTTAAGGGGGGACTTGATTGAGGTCTTTAAAATGATGAAAGGGATAGACAGAGTTGACGTGGATAAGCTTTTCCCATTGAGGGTAGGGAAGATTCAAACAAGAGGGCATGACATGAGAATTAAGGGACAGAAGTTTAGGGTTAACATGAGGGGGAACTTCTTTACTCATCGTGGCGGCTGTGTGGAATGAGCTTCCAGCAGAAGTGGTGGAGGCAGGATCCATTTTAACATTTAAAAGTAAAGTGGATAGGTATATGGACGGGAAGGGAATGGAGGGGTATGGTCTGAGTGCAGGTAGATGGGACTAGGGGAAAATAAATGGTCGGCACGGACTGGAAGGGCCGAGAGGGCCTGTTTCCGCGCTGTAATTGTTATATGGTTATATGGTTTAAGAATAAGGCGTAAGCCATTTAGAACTGAGACGAGGAAAAACGTTTTCACCCAGAGTTGTGAATTTGTGGAATTCACTGCCTCAGTGGCAGTGGAGGCCGATTCACTGGATGCATTCAAAAGAGAGTTAGATAGAGCTCTTAGGGTTAGTGGAATCAAGGGATATGGGGAAGGCAGGAACGGGCTACTGATTGTGGATGGTCAGCCATGAATTGAATGGCAGTGTTGGCTCGAAGGGCCGAATGGCCTACTCCTGAAGCTATTTTCTATGTATCTATGTTAGAGGGTGACCAGGAAGAAGGTAGAAACATAGAAACATGGAAACATAGAAATTAGGTGCAGGAGTAGGCCATTTGGCCCTTCGAGCCTGCACCGCCATTCAATATGATCATGGCTGATCATCCAAATCAGTATCCCGTACCTGCCTTCTCTCCATACCCTCTGATCCCCTTAGCCATAAGGGCCACATCTAACTCCCTCTTGAATATAGCCAATGAACTGGCCTCAACTACCCTCTGTGGCAGAGAGTTCAGAGACCCACCACTCTCTGTGTGAAAAAATTCCTTCTCATCTCGGTCCTAAAGGATTTCCCCCTTATCCTTAAGCTGTGACCCCTTGTCCTGGACCTCCCCAACATCGGGAACAATCTTCCTACATCTAGCCTGTCCAAGAACACTCAAGGATAAAGGAGGGTATCTATGTTTGGAGTCAGATGAAGTAGATGGGGTGCTAAACGAGTCCATGGCATCTGCATTCATTGAGAAAGACTTGGAGGACAGTAAGATCAGTATGGAGACTACTAATATGTTGGGACACTTTGAGATCCAGAAGGAGGTGGTGCTGAGGCTCTTGAAGAGCATGAATTTGGATGTCTTCTCGGGCCCAATGGGATCTACTGCAGGTTATTGAGGGAGGCAAGAAAGGTGATTGGGGCCCTCCTGTGCTGTACGATTCTATGTTCTATGATCCATCTACCATGTTATCCATCTACCGTACTGTGACAAAGTATCCTCCGAAGTAATTCTCAACACTGGTGCCCTTTACTATATTTCCTGTACAATCACGACAGTGTGGCCACTTCTGCTCTAACTCCATTTACAAGCTTGCAAAAGGTACCACTGTTGTGGGCCAGGTCTCCAGCAATGACGAGATGGAGTGCAGGAAGGAGATGGAGAATTGTTACCTTGTGTCAAGGCAAAAATCTCTATCCCAATCTCCACTTGCAAAACCAAGGACCTGGTCATCAACTTCGGGAAAAGGAGTGGAGCATGTGTCCTAATTTACATCAAGGCAACGGGAAATAGCTGAGTTGAAGATGCAGCCCAGCCCATCATGCAAGCCAACACCACCCACCCCCCTCTCCCCTAATTGACTCCATCTACACTTCACACTGCAGTCATTGCCTCTACTCTTCAATCCCATTGGATAGATGATACAAATGTTTGAAAGCATATTACACCAAATGCAAGAACAGCTTCTTCCCCTGTGTTTTCAGACTTCTGTATTGAACTAACCTCACTTATGGTAATGGGGCTGTCCCACTGCATGATCTAATTCAAGAACTCTCCCGGGTTTCAAAAAAAATCTAACTTGTGGAAGCATGTAGAATGTTGGAGCTCGGGACGTCTCTTAGCGGCTCGTAAAACTAACAGCAGGTAATCGGGAAACGTGGTAAGCTCGTGAAGACGCGTGCAGATTTTTCAACATGTTGAAAAATGTTCACGAGAGCCCCGAGTACCTACGAGCAGCTATTACCGTAATTCTTCGAGTTCGAATTCGGGGAAACTCGGCCGAACTCTTGAATTAGCTCGTACAGTGGGACAGCCCCATAAGAATGTACTCCTTATTTCGCAATCAATCTCATTGTGATGGTACACAAAAGGCTGGAGAAACTCAGCGGGTGCAGCAGCATCTCAGGAGCGAAGGAGATAGGCGACGTTTGATCTTTTGTACCTAAAGGGCCTGTCCCACTTGCATGCGATTGCATGCGCCTGGCACGACCAAACGTGGTCGTTTGAGGCGTACGGGCCGTGCGGGGCCAGTCCCTCTTTGAAGCGCGGAGTTATATGGAATTGTGCGGGCCAGGTCCCGACCTCGCGCTTGGCCGCGAAAATCCCGCAGTCCGAAAACCTCACGCGCCAACGGCCTGTCGGCCCGCAGGCGCACTGAGCGCGTATGCAGCGTCTTGACGTTGTATGCCTAGCGCATGGCGTTGTACGATGATGTCACCGCCTGTCGTGGCGTTGTGCAATGACGTCACCGCCCAACGCCATGCAACGCCCAAATTGAGTCGGCCCGCCTCCTGCCCAGCTGATAGGTGAGTATGACGCGAATTACGTCATGCGCGAACTTAGCGTGTACTTAGCGCGAGCTCCGTTTCCGTTTGGTCGCGCCAAACGTATGCAATCGCATGCAGGTGGGACAGGCCCTTTATACAAAAAGCTGGAGTAACTCAGCGGGACAGGCAGCTCCTCTGGAGAGAAGGAATGGATGACGTTTCAGGTCGAGACCCTTCTTCAGAAGATCAGAGGCCTTCAGAGCCTCTTCCCCATAGTAGGGGAATCAAGGATATAGATTTAAGGTGAGGGGGGAAAGATTTAATAAGTCCTGAGAGGTCACTTTTTTACTCATAAGATGGTGGGTGTATGGAACAAGTTGCCAGAGAAGGTAGTTCAGGCAGGTACTATTGCAATGTTTAAGAAACATTTAGACAGGTATATGGACAGGACAGTTTAGAGGGATATGGGCCAAATGCAGGCAAGTGGGACTAGTGTAGATGGGACATGTTGGTTGTTGTGAGTAAGTTAGACCAAGGGCCCATTTCCACTCTGTATGACGCCATGACTCAATGACACCTGGAGAAAGCCCATGCGGTCACAGGGAGAAGGTAGGAACTCTGTGTAGACATCACCCATGGTCTGGATGGGACCCATGTCGCTGGCGCTGTGGGCAGCAACATCACCACTGCACTACTGTGCTGCTCTAAATTGTAACATTACAGTTTGCATTATTTTTCCTTTCACCTTTTGCACTCCCTGTTGTACTCAGGAATGGTTTGATTGGCTTTGTGCATCTTATGAGTTGCCTGGATGGCACATCAAACAAACCTATACTCATGGTAATAATGAAGCAATACCAATGCTGTACAAAGTGCATTGAGGTACAACAGTCACTGATGCTCATGAGCCAAATTAGATGTAGGTCGGCACAAGACAAAAGGAATGTCTTCATGCAGCCTAATCTTTTGACACGATTCACAAAACTGTTAACAAAGTACAACTGGGCAATCCTTCACATGAAATGTTGAATCCATTAATTTCATTCATTAAGTGATGCTGGCTCAAAGGGCCGAATGGCCTCCTCCTGCACCTATTTTCTATGTTATCTTCTATTAATGATTCCTTGTCATTAGGAACATAGGACAGCACAACAGAGGGAAGGGCCCTTTGGTCCACATCGCTTGAGCTGAACATGACGCCAAATTAAACTGATCGCATCTGCCTGTACACAAACTGCAGATGTCCCAGCACAGATCCCTGCAAACTCCACTGGTCACAGACATCCAGCCAGAATATCTTCCTTCCAACACACCACACTGTCTTCTATGAATCAGCCAGTTCTGAATCAATATTCTGAATCAGTAGATCAATGATCTAGATGATGGGGTGGAAAATTGGATAAGTAAGTATGCAGATGATACTAAAATAGGTGGTGTTGTGGATAATGAAGTAGATTTTCAAAGTCTACAGAGAGATTTGGGCCATTTGGAAAAGTGGGCTGAAAGATGGCAGATGGAGTTTAATGCTGATAAGTGTGAAGTGCTGCATCTTGGCAGGACAAATCAAAATAGGACGTACATGGTAAATGGTAGGGAATTGAGGAATGCTGTGGAACAGAGGGATCTAGGAATAACTGTGCATAGTTCCCTGAAGGTGGAATTACATGTAGATAGGGTGGTAAAGAAAGCTTTTGGTGTGCTGGCCTTTATAAATCAGAGCATTGAATATAGGAGTTGGGAAGAAATGTTAAAATTGTACAAGGCATTGGTAAGACCAATTCTAGAGTATGGAGTACAATTTTGGTCGCTTAATTATAGGAAGGATGTCAACAAAATAGAGAAAGTACAGAGAAGATTTACTAAAATGTTGCCTGGGTTCCAGCAACTAAGTTACAGAGAAAGGATGAACAAGTTAGGTCTTTATTCTTTGGAGCGCAGAAGGTTAAAGGGGGACTTGATTGCGGTATTTAAAATGATGAAAGGGATAGACAGAGTTGACGTGGATAAGCTTTTCCCATTGAGGGTAGGGAAGATTCAAACAAGAGGGCATGACATGAGAATTAAGGGACAGAAGTTTAGGGGTAACATGAGAGGGGACTTCTTTACTCAGAGAGTGGTAGCTGTGTGGAATGATCTTCCAGCAGAAGTGGTGGAGGCAGGATCGATTTTAACATTTAAAAGTGAAGTGGATAGGTATATGGATGGGAAGGGAATGGACGGGTATGGTCTGAGTGCAGGTAGATGGGACTAGGGGAAAATAAATGGTTGGCACGGACTGGAAGGGCCGAGAGGGCCTGTTTCCGTGCTGTAATTGTTATATGGTCAATACGACCTAGTCACAGTGGAAGCCCTTCTGCAGTTGCACAGGCCCCTAGTGAGACCACACCTGGAGTATTGTGTGCAGCTTTGCTCCCCTAATTTGAGGAAGTACATTCTTGCTGTTGAGGCAGTGCAGCGTAGGTTCACGTGGTTAATCCCGAGATGGCATTACCTCACCTCGGCCAGTCTGACCACCTATCCCACTTTCTCACCTCAGCACACAGACCTCTTATCGTGAAAACAAAGCACAGGGTGAGAAACATAAAGACTTGGCCTGAGGATGCTGCCACTCAACGTCAGGATTGCTTTGAGAGCACCCAGTGGGATCTATTTGCAAATCAGGACATAACAGACTACACATCCACAGTCATGTTCTACATACAGAACTGCATCAATAACGTCACTATCGACAGAGAGGTTAGGTGTTATCCAAATAGCAAACCATGGATGACCAGTGAGGTCAGAAAGCTGCTGAGGGAACACAACTCAGCCTTTGGATCTGGCAATGATGAACTGTACAGCACTGCCAGATCCAAGCTGAAGAGAGCCATCAAAGAGGCAAAGGCAGCCTATGGAAGAAGACTAGAGGGACACTTTAATGAGAGGGACCCCCGGCATGTTTGGCAAGGTATCCAGCAACTTACCAACTACAAGGGCAACAGGGGGTTAACCACCAGCAGCAGTAGTAACTTGCTGGCTGAGGAGCTTAACCACTTTTTCGCCCGTTTTGAGCTGAGTAAGGCGGAGCCTGTGCCTGCAGCCGCATCCAGCACTGACGACCTGGCATTCACTGTGAGCACAGAGGATGTCAGGAGAGTACTCCGCAGCATCAACCCCAGGAAAGCTGCTGGCCCAGATGGCATCCCAGGGGGAGTACTGCGGGACTGTGCAGACCAGCTGGCGGAGGTATTCAGCAACATCTTTAACCTCTCTCTGTCAACATGCACTGTCCCTAAATGCTTCAAGACTGCCACCATTGTGCCTGTTCCGAAAAAAACATCTATCACCAGCTTGAACGACTACAGACCTGTTGTTCTCACTTCAACTGTGATGCAGTGCTTTGAGAGACTGGTCCTGGCCCACATTAAATCCTCACTCCCACCCACCCTGGATCAACATCAGTTTGCATACAGAGCCAACAGAAGACGCCATCAACATGGCTCTACATTCTGCACTGACTCACCTGGAGCGCCCCGGCTCATATGTGAGGATGTGGTTTGTAGATTTTAGTTCTGCATTCAATACCATCATCCCCAGCAGAATGGTGAACAAACTGTTTGACCTGGGTGTAAATGCCAATACATGCAGATGGATCAAGGACTTCTTAACAGACCGCCCACAGACTGTCAGGATGGGGTCCAATCACTCCCCAGTCCTGACGCTCAGCACAGGGGCGCCACAAGGCTGTGTGCTGAGTCCTATTCTCTACACAATATACACTCATGACTGCACACCGACACACAACACAAACTGGATCATTAAGTTTGCAGATGACACGACTGTGGTGGGGCTGATAAATAACAACGACGAGTCTGCCTACAGGGATGAACTCCAAAAACTGACTGTCTGGTGCACTAACAATAACCTGGCACTCAACTCAACCAAAACAAAAGAACTGGTTATTGACTTCAGGAGGAGGAGAGAAGAACCTGCTCCTCTTTACATCAAAGGAGACATGGTGGAGAGAGTCACTGACTTTAAGTTTCTGGGCACATACATCTCCCAGGACCTTACATGGACAGCGAACACCATCACTCTCGTAAAGAAGTCACAGCAGCGGCTATATTTCCTGAGGACTCTGCGGAGAGCAAACGTCTCACAGCAGCTGCTGCTGTCCTTCTACCGGTGCGCCGTGGAAAGCATCCTCTCCTATGGCACCCTGGTGTGGTTTGCTAGCTGCACTGTGGCTGGAAGGAAGGAAGGCACTACAGAGGGTTATTAAAACAGCACAGAGCATCACAAACGCTCAACTACCCTCCCTGGAAGACATTTACAAGGCCTGGTGTTTATGCCGGGCGACAAACATCACACAGGACTCATCCCACCCTGCCAACCACCTTTTCACTCTGCTGCACTATGGGAGGCGATACGGGTCTTTGAAGGCCCGCACTTGCAGACTAACTAACAGTTTCTACCCACGTGCCATTAGACAACTTAACTCAAACAGATAACACAACGGGCAACATACACAATTCGGGGTGCATTATAAAAACTTGTCTGCTAGAATGTGCAATATAATGTGCATCATTTTTATTATCTATTACTTATTTTATGCATTGATCTTGTGGTAAATGTAAATGTGAGAGTAAATGGTTGTTTGTGTTATTGTGTTTTGTTCTTTTTAATCTTTTTATCCTGTGTCTTTTATTGTTTACCATTGAAGGGGATGCACATGAAGTTTCTTTGTCCAGTTGATGTGCAATGACAAATAAACGTATTTGATTTGATTTGATTTGATTTGATGGTGGGGCGGTCATATGTTGAAAGAATGGAGCGACTGGGCTTGTATACGCTGGAATTTAGAAGGATGAGAGGGATCTTATTGAAACATATAATATTATTAGGGGATTGGACAGGAAACATGTTCCCAATGAGGGGAAGTCCAGAACCACGGGCCACATTTTAAGAATAAGGGGAAAACGGAGATGAGGAAAAATGTCTTCACACAGAGAGTTGTGAATCTGTGGAATTCTCTGCCTCAGAAGGCAGTGGAGGCCAATTCTCTGGATGCTTTCAAAAGAGAGTTAAATAGAGCTGCTAAAGAAAGCGGAGTCACGGGATCTGGGGAGAAGGCAGGGACGGGGTACTGATTGTGGATGATCAGCCATGATCGCAGTGAATGGCGGAGCTGGCTCGAAGGGTCGAATGGCCTACTCCTGCGCCTATTGTCTATTGTCTAATTTCTGTGCATTCTCTGCATCTTAATCTTCTGGATCAGTCTACGATGAGGGACTTGATCAAAAGCCTTACTATAATCCATATACAGGTATACAACATCCATCACCCTATCTTCATCAATCTCTGTCACCTCACAGAAACACACTCAAGTTTAGTAAAATATCACCCGCTGCATACAAAGCCATGTTGGCTATCATTAATTAGCCCATTCTCTTCCACCTGGGAGTCAATCCTATCTTCAAGATTTCTCTCCAATAGTTTCCCTGGAATAGAAAGGCTCACTGGCCTATAGTTTCCTGGATTCTCTCCACATTCCTTCTTAAACAAAGGAACAGTTGGCCACTCCCCAGTTCTCCAGCTCGTCGCTTGTAGTTTGAGAAGAAACAAAGATCCTCATCAAGGCCCCCACAATCTCTCTCTTTCCTCTCTCAATAACCTGCCATAGATCCCATCATCCCCAGGATCTATCCACCTTAATGTTCTTCAAGAACCTCAGCACAACCTCCTTCCCGACCATAAACTATCCCAGCATATTGGTAATGACATTTCATGACCACTTTTGGCCCTCCTAATTACCCGCGCGTGTTCTTTCATTCTCGCTTTATATTCCTCTTAACCCTGCCTGATGCCTAATCTCCACTTTCTCATCAGCACTTCCATTTGCTGTCCTGCTGTTCTGGTTCCCACTTCCCTGCCATTCCAGTTTAATCCCTCCCGAGTAGAACTCGCAAACCTCCCAGCAAGGATGTTAGTGCCCCTCCAGTTCAGGTATAAGTGTATGTCCCTCTATTACAGGTCACCTCTGCCTCAAAACAAATCCTAATGACCCAAAAATCTGAATCCCTCTCTCATGCACCAACTCCTCAGCCACGCGTTCATCTGTACTATTGCTACCCTCACTAGCACGCACGTGCCACTGTTAGTAATCCAGAGATTACCATCCACAATATCCTGCATCTTAACCTTTTGCCTAACTCTGTATATTCACTCTGTAGGACCTCATCCCTTTTCCGACCAATATCATTTGTGTCGATGTGCACAATGACTTCTGGCTGTTCACCCTCCCTCTTGAGAATATTCTGTAGCTGATCCAGAATGTCTAGAACCCTGGCACCAGGGAGGCACCAGATCATCCTGGAATCCCATTTGCTGCCACAGAATCTTCTGTCTGTCCCCCTGTTTATAGAGTCTCCTCTCACTATCGCTCTGCCTGACTTCACCCGACCCCACTGTCTCAGAGCCAGGGCCTGTGCCACAGACCTGGCTGCTGCTGCTGCTGCCCACTGCATGGTCATCTCCCTCAACAGTATCCAAAAGGGGGAAAGGCCACAGGGCATTCCTGAACCCTTTGCTGGTGGTCACCCATCTATTCTCTGCCTGCATCTTACCTGAAACAAAGCAGGAAGTCATGTTCTAATACATTCTTTAAAACAACAATATCTGAATAAATATTGACTGTACATTTGCCGAGACCAAAATGGAAGTACTTTTTAGTTTTTATTTGTGTTATCACCAGATATCTTTTCACTGTACCTTGGTACAAGAGACAATAAACTAAACTGAGATATGATATTGCAAAGAAAGAAATGCTGGAACATCTGCTGTTTGTGTACAAAGATTCCTGAGGAGAGACTGGATGGGTTGCGTTTACTTTGTGTGGAGCAGAGGAGACTGAGCGGGGCCGTACAGAGGTATTCACAATTATAAAAAGCATAGAGAGTGTAACTTGTAGGAAGGTTTTCCCCAAGGCACAGATAGATATCTAACGCTTTAGGGCATAAACATAGAAACATGGAAAATAGCTGCAGGAGGAGGCCACTTGGCCCCAGCCAGAGCCGCCATACATTGTGATCATGGCTGATCATCCACAATCAGTAATCTGTGCCTGCCTTCTGCCCAGATCCCTTGATTCCACTCATAGAAACATAGAAAATAGATGCAGGAGGAGGCCATTCGGCCCTTCGAGCCAGCTCTGCCATTCATTGTGATCATGGCTGATCGTCCGCTATCAATAACCCGTGCCTGCCTACTCCCCATATCCCTTGACTCCACTACCCCCTAGAGCTCTATCCAACTCTCTCTTAAATCTATCCAGTGATTTGCCCTCCACTGCCCTCTGTGGCACGGAATCCCATAAATTCACAACCGTCTGGGTAAAAAAAAGTTTTTTCGCATCTCAGTCTTAAATGACCTCCCCTTTATTCTAAGACTGTGGCCCCTGGTTCTGGGCACACCCAACATTGGGAACATGTTTCCTGCATCTAGCTTGTCCGGTCCTTTTATAATTTTATATGTTTCTATAAGATCCCCCTCATCCTTCTAAACTCCAGTGAATACAAGCCTAGTCTTTTCAATCTTTCCTCATATGACAGTCCCGCCATCCCAGGAATCAATCTGGTGAACCTATGCTGCACTGCCTCAATCACAAGGATGTCTTTCCTCAAATTAGGAGACCAAAACTGTACACAATACTCCAGATGTGGTCTCACCAGAGCCCTATACAACTGCAGCTGAACTTCTTTACTCCTGTACTGAAATCCTCTTGTTATGAAGGCCAACATTCCATTAGCTTTCTTCACTGCCTGCTGTACCTGCACGCCAGCTTTCAGTGACTGGTGTACAAGGACACCCAGGTCTGGCTGCACCTCCCCCTTACCTAACCTAACTCCATTGAGCTAATAATCTGCCCCCTTGTTTTTGCCGCCAAAGTGGATAACCTCACATTTATCTATATTATACTGCGTCTGCCATGCATCTGCCCACTCACTCAACCTGTCCAGGTCCCCCTGCAACCTCCTAACATCCTCTTCACAGTTCACACTGCCACCCTGCGTTGTGTCATCTGCAAACTTCCTTGTGTTGCTCCTAATTCCCTCTTCCAAATCATTAATATAGATGGTAAACAGTTGCGGCCCCAACACAGGGCCTTGTGGCACTCCACTGTGTACACTCCTACTCTTTGCTTCCGGTCTGCCAACCAATTTTTTATCCATGTCAACACCCTACCCTCAATACCATGTGCTCTAATTTTAGTCACCAGTCTCCCGTGCGGGACCTTATCAAAGGCTTTCTGAAAGTCTAGATACACTACATCCACTGGCACCCCTTCATCCATTTTACTTGTCACATCCTCAAAAAATTCCAGAAGATTAGTCAAGCATGATTTCCCTTTCATAAATCCATGCTGACTTGGACTAATCCTTTTACTACTATCCAAATGCTCCATTATTACCTCTTTAATAATTGACTCCAGCATCTTTCCCACCACCGAAGTCAGGCTAACTGGTCTTTAATTCCCCGTTTTTTTCTCTCGCTCCTTTCTTGAAAAGTGGGATAACATTAGCTATCCTCCAATCCACAGGAACTGATCCTGAATCTATTGAACATTTGAAAATGTTCACCAATACGTCCACTATTTCTAGAGCCACCTCCCTGAGGACCCTGGGATGCAGACCATCAGGCCCAGGGGATTTATCGTCCTTCAGTCCCATTAGCCTACGCCATATTATTTCTCGCCTGATGAAAATTTATTTCAGTTTCTCTACCCCCTTAGATCTTCTGTCCTCCAGTACATCTGGGAGATTGTTTGTGTCCTCTTTAGTGAAGACAGATCCGAAGTACCTATTCAACTCTTCTGCCATTTCCTTGCTGCCCATAATTATTTCACCTGTGTCTGCCTTCGAGGGACCCACATTTGACTTTGCTACTCTTTTTCCCTTAACATATCCCAAGAAGCTTTTACTGCCCTTCTTTATATTCCTGGCCAACTTCCCCTCGTACTCCATCTTTTCAGCCCGTATTGTCCGTTTTGTTTCATTTTGTTGTCCTATGAAAGTTTCCCAATCCTCTCGCTTCTGGCTACTCTTTGCTGTGTCATACATTATTTCTTTTAGTTTTATTCTATCCCTAACTTCTCTTGTCAGCCACGGTTGCCTCCTACTCCCCTTAGAATCTTTCTTCCTTTTTGGAATGAAATTATCCTGCATCTTCCGGATTATGCCCAGAAATTCCTGCCGTTGCTGTTCCACCATCATTCCTGCTAGGATCCCTTTCCAGTCTACTTTGACCAGCTCCCCTCTCATGCCTTCATAGTCCCCTTTGTTCAACTGCATCACTGCCACTTCCGATTTAACGTTCTCATTCTCAAATTGCAGATTAAAACTAATCATATTACGATCACTACTTCCAAGTGGTTCCTTTACCTCGAGTTCTCTTATCATATCTGGTTCATTGGACAACACTAAATCCAGAATTGCCTTTTCTCTGGTCGGCTCCATTACAAGCTGCTCTAAGAATCCATCTCGGAGGCATTCTACAAACTCTCCTTCTTGGGGTCCTGAACCAACCTGATTTATCCAGTCTACCTGCATATTGAAATCCCCCATCACCACAGTGGCATTACCTTTGTTACATGCCAGTTTTAACTCCTGCTGCAACTTACAACCTACATCAAGGCTACTATTTGGGGGCCTGTAAATAACACCAATTAGTGTCTTCTTGCCTTTACAATTCCTCAATTCTATCCACAGTGACTCTACATTGTCAGTCCCTCTGTCACCCCTCGCAAGGGACTGAATTTCACCCCTCACCAACAGAGCTACCCCCCCCCCCCCTCCTCTGCCCACCTGCCCGTTCTTTCTACAGGACGTATAACCCTGAATATTCAGTTCCCAGCCCCGATCCTCCTGCAGCCATGTCTCTGTCATCCCCACAATGTCATATCTACCAATCTCTAACTGAGCCTCAAGCTCATCCACTTTACTTTTAATACTTCACACATTCATATATAATACTTTTAATCCATTACTCGCCTCACCTTTCACATCGATTCCTATTTCATTTGGCCATACTCTCTTTTCGCTTCGTGAGCTTTCCACCCCGTTAATTCTGGGGTCTTTCTTAACTGTTCCTATACTCTCTTTCCCTTTAACTCCATCCTTGCATTTCAAATTTGTCTCTGCCCCCCTCCCACACTATTTAGTTTAAACCCACCCGTGTAGCAGTGGCAAACCTGCCTGCTGGCATAGATTTAGAATTAAAGATAAGAGACTTAGAGAGAGAGAGCTCAAGAAGGAAGTTGTTACTGAGGAGGATAGTTTAAATCTAAACCCAGCGCCTGAGTGCATGTTGAGGCAGGAACAATGTTTAAGATGTATCTCGTCGAGCACTGCATCACCAAGCCACAGAAGACCCGTCGGACGGCCGAACCAACCCAGAACCCGTTAGACGTGGAACCGCCGGAGGCTCCGTCACTGGACAGTCCATCAGACGGCAGAAGAGCCGAAACCGGGCGCATTCACCGTGCGGCTGGACTCGCTTGGAGGCTCCTTGGACGCGGAACCGCCCGATAGTTCATCGGATGTGGAATACTGGGATGGAGTTGCTGGAGACATTGGGCGTGGAGACCAAGGGCCGGTAGGAAGATGAACCGGGTTAATGCCTCCAGTGCCTCGAAGGTAGGCTGCAGGAGGTTGCCCCCGGGACATAAGATGCCCGGCAATGAGATGAGAGGGAAGACGGTTCGCGGGCCGAGCCGGTCGTGGGCGGCGGAGGTGATCGGGAGTCGCTCCGGTTGAACGAGCACACGGGAATCCTGACGGTGAACTCAATGAAATGGCACCACACATGATGGCACCGGCATTGTATGCAAAATGAATTTCACTATGTACTGGTTATTTGCATTTGTGACATAAATATCCATTGAACTGGTATCAAATAGGATTAGTGTAGATGGTGGATCAAAAAGCCCACTTTTGTCTATAGAACACATATGTAACCACAATGACAGAGAAACTATGACACATGCAAGTAGTCTGAATAACAACAAAAACATTTGCTGTCTGAAGTTTGGCTGTAATTTTGCCAGATAGGAGATAAGATGTTGTTCTAATAATGACAATTCATCAGCTTGAAATAACTTTCTTTCTACACGTAAACCTACATTTAATGATGTATCTCTGAACATACAGGAGCAACTACACGCATCAAATGTAACGTAACGCATTACACATACTTTCAAACCAACAATGATTAACACATCAACTTAATACAGAAGGAATTACAGTGTTCTCTACCTCATGGTGTTCATTAGATACAAAGCTCTTTGAATTTCTTTTCACAGCTTTAGCTGCTCCTTTACTGTTGTGTCGATTGAGAAGGTGCTGCAGGCAATGATTTCCTCACTCAGTCTTTTCCTGGTGGTGAATAGAATCTCAAGCTCAAAAGTGAAACTATTTGCAAGAAATGACGGCAATGATATTGCAGTGTGCCTGAGGCGGAACTGACCTGGATCCAATACAAGCCCAGAACAGGTTAGCAACAGAATCTCTTCATTCATCAGACCCCGCCTGATTGGGTGATCTTTTCTCTGCCTGTTTATCACGTCTGTCAGTTATCACCAGTCGCCTTTGACTCTTTGTGTCCGACGGAAAATAACATGTTTATCTCTTTGCCATCAAATGAGAGAAGGGATATCACCCCAGGAGGCCACATGAATGACAAGTGTGCCAGGCAAAACATTTGTGAACATTACGATACGATGTAAACAAATGTATGTACAGCCTCCAAGAATGTCGGTAGAATTTTCCCAGTCCTTGTTTTGTATACGCTGTATATTCTGAATAAAGTTGATTTTGATTTAAAAAAACGTTTTTCTTTTTTCAAGGCCGCATTCAAAAGGTTGTGTGAAACATTGGTAGCAGTGATTTCTCACTGTTGCCAGGGGATCCTGGTTTCTTGTGTTGATCTTCTTACCTCTATGAGGTGTCACCTGATATGTCGAACAAAAGTCTAAGCCAAGGTTTAGTGCAACTTAATCTTTATTAACACTCAAGTTACTTAAGCATGCATGCAAACCATTGACTTTAATAACTTCACATTTACTTTACTATTCCAACATCACTTCATAAACTAAATCACAAAACGTATGACAGGGTCCTTAAGGAAGTGGCTCTAGAAATCGTGGATGCATTGGTGATAATTTTCCAATGTTCTATAGACTCAGGATAAGTTCCTGTGGATTGGATGTTATCCCACATTTTAAGAAAGGCAGGAGAGTGAAAAGAGGGAATTATAGACCAGTTAGTCTGACACCCGTGGTGGGGAAGATATGTCGTGGTTCAGTGACTCAAAGTTTGGATAAGATGACACAGAGAATTCTTCAAGAAAACAAAAGCCTTTATTTGCAAAGATCAGCTGAAACATTCAGAGATGACACCACCTGTCCGTTCTCTAATTGCTCTCCGATCCACAGAAACAGACCACTTTTTATTACAGTTTTTAGCCCTATCTCTGCTGCATTATCTTGCATGCTGTACACTTTTTGCATCAATTTATCTTCAATTCTAATATTCTCTGTCTCGCCACCATTAACTTCCAACCTTGGCTCAATCTTATTAAACTTTACATGTCCCCTCATATCTCTCCATCATTCGCCACCCTTAAATTTCAAACTGTTGCTTCAGCTATGTCTACTGCCACCATTGTGTTTCCGCTAAAGCCAAGATTACACAGGCTACACATTGTTGCATATTAGTTTATAAGTTTACACACAAAGATACAAATGTATTTATGAAGAATACAAAGGTGCAAAAGTAAAAATAAGTAACTTGTTTAGTGCCTTGATTACTAGATAAATGATTTAATTAAGTGCTGCTAAATGGCTAGAAATCACGGGAGTCTAAAATAAAATAGGCTGATGTCTGATTGCGTAAAATAGCTGACATCTGCTGGCTATGATAAATGTTTAAATTAAGTGTTCTTTAATATAATTTCCATATAACTTCCTCCTTTGAGACTCCCCCCGAGTCTCAACGGACAAAGAAAACCACACACACATCCCCCAGGTTGAATCTCCCATAGAGCCCTAAAATGCAGGCTCTTTTAATTAAGTTAGTGTAATGCTGTGTAATATTCTTTCTCTGGCTCCCTGAGAATCTGGGCCAAAAACCCACCCCCATTACGTGAGGCAGGATAAAAGTACCAGCTTCCCTTACAGACTTTGTTTAGCATTTTCCCAACACTTCTTCTCCATCGTAGTAGTACTCTATCACCGAGGTCCACTTTCCTTGAGGGCCGGATTCATCTTCACCCATTATCATTGGTAGTTGCTTCACAGTAGCTTTCACCAGGAGAGAATTAATACAGGGGAAAACACAGCACAACATTATTGCCACTGCAAGTAGTGCAACCCCAATGGTCAAACCAATTTTGATCAGCCATGCTCCCCAACCCTCCAACATGCTCTCCAGCCACCCAAACAATTGATGTCCGAACCCTGCGTTTTGTTTAACCTCACTCCTTAGGTTTTTTAGCTTCTCCATTGCTTTAGTAAAGGATCCCTCCGGGCTGGTGTTGTTGGGGATAAAGGTACAGCAGTGCTCCCCAAAGAGGACACAAACACCCCCTTTCTCAGCCAACAACCAGTCCAGAGCCTGCCTATTCTGCCATGCCATCTTACTAGTGGCATCAAGTTGGTCCCCCAAGGCCGACAATGCGTCGTCAGTATAATTAATAAACATCTGTTGATTATTATAGATGTAGTTAATACATTCCGTGTATTTAGCGGCGTAATCCAGAAAAGTATTGACTCCAGGCCTGCAGCAATTTCATCCTGGCTTTAAATTCATTAGGGATTCCGCTTGGTTGTCCTATTGCATCCAGATAAACTCAATCAGGTAATGAATCAAATGTTGTTTTCCTACGGGTCTGTTCGAACATATCTGTTGGACTTATCACAAGGACAGGTTGTGCCAACATCACCCTGGCGCACAATCCAATCCAATGTAGCGGCAGTGTGTTTCTAGGCTTACCCCCGCTGCAGCCACATCCAGCTGCAGCCACATTTGCTGTTAAAATAGCCTTGCACTGTGGTAGCATCACAGCAACATCTGCTTTGGGCACGTCTTCAGCCAAATGGTATGGGTCCTGTTGATTACATACCCACAGCCTGTTACAGCGGCCTGGACAAGTTCCTACTGGGTGTGTGCCATTTGCTGCAAGGTAGCATTCATACTGTGCTGTAGATGTAACCCCAACCTCTGGTGGCGGCTCTGGGTAAGGTTTCCTTACCTGCGTGAAGTTCCACGGAGAACAGTGTTCTTTTGCAAATGTCACTTGTGTCAATCCTGCTGCATTTAAACGCTCTATTGGGCAATCAGACATGTGTCCCCAGCGTGTCACACTTCACACAAACTTCCAAACAATTTGTATAGTTGTGAGCTTCTGGTATAGCTAATATTTTCCCATTAGCTTTGGCACATATGATACACTGTGGCAACTGCACAGTTTGTGCTGTATACTGTACCCACTTGTATCACTCGCTTGTGGAAGCGCTGCGCCCGGCCGCTGAGATAGCATCATTTTTTACCTTTATCTCCCTTCGGTTACGTACCAGCTTTCCCAACTTGTGAGAAGTAGTGGTGTTATCCTTCCAAGCCCAAGTCTGCAAGGTTGATGGTTGTGATGAAAGAGTTAGTTATCAATTGATTGTTGTCATATTTAAGCTTTCCTGTTGTAAAAAGCCAATTGTAATGCATGATGGGATTTGGACAACTCACATCATATAACATATAATAACCATATAACAATTACAGCACGGAAACAGGCCTTCTCGGCCCTTCCAGTCCGTGCCGAACATTTATTTTCCCCTAGTCCCATCTACCTGCACTCAGACCATACCCCTCCATTCCCTTCCCGTCCATATACCTATCCACTTTACTTTTAAATGTTAAAATCGATCCTGCCTCCACCAGTTCTGGAAGATCATTCCACACAGCCACCACTCTCTGAGTAAAGAAGTTCCCCCTCATGTTACCCCTAAACTTCTGTCCCTTAATTCTCATGTCATACCCTCTTGTTTGAATCTTCCCTATCCTCAATGGGAAAAGCTTATCCACGTCAACTCTGTCTATCCTTTTCATCGTTTTAAAGACCTCAATCAAGTCCCCCCTTAACCTTCTGCACTCCAAAGAATAAAGACCTAACTTGTTCAACCTTTCTCTGTAACTTAGTTGCTGGAACCCGGGAAACATTCTAGTAAATCTCCTCAGTACTCTCTCTATTTTGTTGACATCCTTCCTATAATTAGGCGACCAAAATTGTACACCATACTCCAGAATTGGTCTCACCAATGCCTTGTACAATTTTAACATTACTTCCCTACTCCTATATTCAATGCTCTGATTTATAAAGGCCAGCACACCAAAAGCTTTCTTTACCACCCTATCTACATGCAATTCTACCTTCAGGGAACTATGGACAGTTATTCCTAGATCCCTCTGTTCCACAGCATTCCGCAATTCCCTACCATTTACCATGTACGTCCTATTTTGATTTGTCCTGCCAAGATGTAGCACCTCACACTTATCAGCATTAAACTCCATCTGCCATCTTTCAGCCCAATCTTCCAAATGGCCCAAATCTCTCTGTAGACTGAAAATCTATTTCATTATCCCACAGCACCACCTATCTTAGTATCATCTGCATACTTACTTATCCAATTTTCCACCTCATCATCTAGATCATTGATGTATATGACAAACAACAGTGGACCCAACACAGATCCCTGAGGCACCCCACTGGTCACCGGCTTCCAACCTGACAAACAGCCATCCAACATTACTCTCTGGCATCTCCCATTCAGCCACTGTTGTATCCATCTTCTACTCTGCCATTAACACCCAAAGATTGAAACTTCTTAACCAACCTTCCATGGGGAACCTTGTCAACGGCCTTACAGAAATCCATATAGACAACATCCACTGCTTTACCCTAATCAATTTCCTTAGTAACCTCTTCGAAAAATTCAAGAAGGTTTGTCAAACATGACCTTCCAGTCACAAATCCATGTTGACTGTTCTTGATCAGACCCTGTTTATCCAGGTGCTTATATATATTATCTCTAAGTATCCTTTCCATTAATTTGCCCCCAACTGACGTCAAACTAACAGGTCTATAATTGCTAGGTTTATTCTTTGAACTCTTTTTAAACAATGGAACAACATGAGCAGTTCGCCAATCCTCTGGCACTATTCCCGTTTCTAATGGCATTTGAAATATTTCTGTCATAACCCCTGCTATTTCTACACTAACTTCCCTCAATGTCCTAGGGAATATCCTGTCAGGACCTGGAGACTTATCCATTTTTATATTTTTCAAAAATGTCAGTACTTCCTCCTCTTTGAATCTCATAGTTTCCATAGCTACTCTACTTTTTTCCCTTACCTCACAGAGTTCAATATCCTTCTCCTTGGTGAATACCGAAGAAAATAAATTGTTCAATATCTCCCCCATCTCTTTTGGCTCTGCAGATTGCTGTCCATTCTGGCTCTCTAATGGTCCAATTTTATCCCTTGTTATCCTTTTGCTATTAATATAGCTGTAGAAACCCTTTGGATTTACTTTCACCTTTCTTGCCAAAGCAACCTCATATCTCCTTTTAGCTTTTCTTATTTCTTTCTTAAGATTCTTTTTACATTCTTTGTACTCATCTAGCACCTCATTTACTCCATGCCTCCTATAATTATTGTAGATATCTCTCTTTTTACGAACCAAGTGTCCAATTTCCCTTGAAAACCATGGCTCTTTCCGATTTTTACCATTTCCTTTCAACCGGACAGGGACATGAAGATTCTGTACTCTTACAATTTCCCCTTTAAATGTCCTCCATTTCTCTTCTACATCCTTCCCATAAAACAAAATGTCCCAATTCACTCCTTTTAAATCATTACGCATTCTCTCAAAGTTAGCCTTTCTCCAATCAAAAATCTCAACCCTAGGTCCAGCTCTGACTCTCTCCATAGTTATATTGAAACTAATGGTATTGTGATCACTGGTCCCGAAGTGCTCACCAACGCATACCTCCGTCACCTGACCTGCCTCATTTCCTAACAGGAGGTCCAGCACTGCCCCTTCTCTGGTCGATAGCTCTATGTATTGCTGCAAAAAACTATCCTGCACACATTTAACAAACTCCAAACCATCCAACCCATTTACAGAATGTGTTTCCCAGTCTATTTTTGGAAAATTGAAATCTCCCACAATCACTACCTTGTGCTTACTACTAATATCTGCTATCTCCTTACAAATTACTACACCGTTCCCACTTCTCAGTTCCACCCAAATAGCCTCCCTAGACGAGCCCTCTAATCTATCCTGCCAAAGCACTGCTGTAATATCTTCTCTGACAAGCAATTCAACCCCTCCACCTCTGGTCCCTCCAATTCTATCACACCTGAAGCAACGAAATCCTGGAATATTTAGTTCCCAATCACAACCCTCCCGCAACCATGTTTCACTGATTGCCACAACATCATATTTCCAGGTGTCAATCCAGGCTCTATGTTCATCCACCTTTCTTACAATGCTCCTAGCATTAAAATATACACATTTTAGAAAGCCACCATCCCTTATTCTCTGTTTATTATCTTTTTCCTCTTTCTCGCCTACATTTTGGGTCCAAGTGCTTCCCTTCTCTGCCTCTTGCCCCTCACCCTGTCCCCTAACCCCCTCTACCCGAGTCCCTCCCCCCAGCCTTTCTAGTTTAAAGTCTCCTTTGCAAATCTCCCCGCCAGGATATTGGTTCCCCTCGGGTTCAAGTGCAACCCGTCCTTTTTATACAGATCATGCCTTCCCCAAAAGAGGTCCCAGTGATCAAGAAACTTGAATCCCTGCCCACTGCACCAGTCCCTCAGCCACGCATTTATCCTCCACCTCATTCCATTTCTACTCTCACTGTCACGTGGCACAGGCAGTAATCCTGAAATTGTTACTCTTTTGGTCCTTCTCCTTAACTTTCCCCCCAACTCCCTAAATTCTCCTTTCAGGACCTCTTCTCTTTTTCTGCCTATGTCATTGGTACCAATGTGTACCACAACATCAGGCTCCTCTCCCTCCCTTTTCAGAATCTTTTCGACACGTTCTGACACATCCGAGACCCTGGCACCAGGGAGGTAAACTACCATCCGGGTCTCCCGACTGCGTCCACAGAATCGCCAATCTGACCCCCTAACTATGGAGTCCCCTATTACAATTGCCCTCTTTTTGCTACCCTTCTGAGCATCAGGGCCGTTCATCATTACTGTTGCTGCCCCCAGGTAGGCTGTCCGCTCCAATTGAACTCAAACATGAGTACCTATTTTCCAGGTGTACAGCCACCGGGGTACTCTCTGGTCCCTGCCTCTGCCCCTTGCCCTTCCTAACAGTGACCCACTTGTCTGCCTCCCGTGGTCTGGGAGTGACCACCTCCCTGTAACTCCTGTCTATGACCTCCTCATTCTCCCTGACCAGACGGAGGTCCTCGAGCTGTTGCTCCAGGTTCCTAACACAGTCCTTTAGGAGCCCCATCTCGACACACCTGGCGCAGATGTGGACGTCTGGAGGGCTATCAGCTTCCCTGACCTCCCACATCTGACATCCACAACAGTACACTGCCTTGGCCTTCATACTCCCCCTTACACAGAATACAATCTCAACACAATACAAAAATATACTACAAACTGCTGGAATCTGACAGCCAATCAGCTGCTTACCCTAGTCCTCTTCCCACCAATCAGCGGCTTCCTCAAAAAAAACCACTTCTCCGAACGGAACGTTATGGATTTTGGTAAACAAGCCCCGCGCTGGTTTTTTTCCTTACCGGTCGGGTGTTGCTCCTCCCCCTCCTCCTCTTCCAACGGCTCCTGTGGGCCTCTAACTCCTGAACTCTTTCTGCCTGAACTCCCTGTGGGGCTGTGGTGAGGACACGGACAACTCTGGGAAGAGCTCCAGCAACACCTCTAAGGTTTGCGTGTGGGACTCCTGCAACTGCTGTTCTGTCTGCTCGTTGTTCTTTTTCTTTTGGTGTTCAACGGTTTCTTTGAGCTGCAGCATCTCCTGTTCCAGGATGGAAATGTGGGCATCTTTATCCTTAAGCCTGTTCTCCAGCTGTTCCACTACCACTTGTTTGGTGGCCTGTTATCTCTCCGTCTCCTTGCTCTGGGTGGCCTCGAGCAGGGTGTCGATAGAGCGTATCCTCTCCTCCAGCTGCCCTTTCTCCACATTGACCTCCGACAGCCGACTGCCCAGCCACTCCACCTCCTCCGCTTTGCTCTTCAGCTCGGCCTCAGATGCTGTTAGTTTAGCCTGAAGATCGGCGCAGGTGCTGACAGCTGAGCGCTGCTCCTCCCTCTCTCTCTCCGTGTCCGTCAGCAGTCTGTAAACGGACCTGGGGAACCCAGCAGCCTGCATAACCACTTTCCTCCAGATCAGGGGAAGTTTCTTTGAATTAACAAATGCATTCAGTGCCTGACACCTCTTCCTTTGTCTTTTTATGTGCCTTGGTCTGTTCATCTCCATATTTCTGTACTTCTTTAATTAATTCTTGTAGTTTTTGTACAAGATCTAAATGGCTACTGGCTAGTTTTTCCGTTGACAAGATTTAAAACATCCCATACTGGTGCAAATGTTCCCACTGACTGTTATTTTTGTTGATATTTGACCATGTTTCATATTATAGTAAAGAACATCAAAGCCATTGTTCTTCTCTCCCAGGTCTGTCTTTACCAGTGCCTTTTGTTTCAGAAAACCTCTGTATCAAACTTTCAACTGCGGTATTCTCAATATTTTGCACTAACTCCTCATGTACCTGACCAATCTGTATATGAGTGTACACAAAAAGCTGGAGAAACTCAGCGGGTGCAGCATCTAAGGAGCGAAGGAGATAGGCGACGTTTCGGGTCGAGACCCTTCGTCTGAAGAAGGGTCTCGACCCGAAACATCGCCTATCTCCTTCGCTCCTTAGATGCTGCTGCACCCGCTGAGTTTCTCCAGCTTTTTGTGTACCCTCGATTCTCCAGCATCTGCAGTTCATTCTTTAACAATCTGTATATGAGTTTCTTCTATATATTGTTTGAAACAACTCAATAGTTCTTTCATGTGCTTAAGATGAGCTTCTTCAATTTCCTGAAATTTCTTTGAGATTTCTGTCCATTTTTGTTCAAAATCTGTTCTGGCCACTGCATATTTTTTCACATATAATTTATAGGTTTCTGTAGCTTTTTTAGATTTGACAGTTGCCTTTTCCATTTCTTTCTGTGTTGCTCCTTCCTTTTTTTTTAACTTTTCGTACTCAAAACATTTGGCACTGTAATTTTCCTTAGATTAATGTTTGAGTGATACTCAACGCAATGTTTGAGTGATACTCTGAATATTCTGTACAGCATCCAAAGTGCCCAAACCTCATCGGAGCCCAGTCGTGGCCACCAGACTGAACTCCCCCTTATTGGTTCCTTTGGTCAATCAAAATAACAGAACTTAATCATAGTGTCCTTATCTTTACCCCTGGTGCTTCCTTCTCCCCAAGATTGCCACATTCGCCCCAACGACCTATCGGGCGGAATATGAGGACCCTCTTCCCTTGGTCCCTTTTTCTTAGCACCTTGTTTATCTCCAGGTTCATTATTCTTAACACATTGATTACCTGTCCTCCCTGTCCGACCTTCCCCGTCCGACAGAACCCAATCGCCCGAATAATACTTAATAGTCAGCTTTCTTACCCGGGTCCTGTGCACAGGAATTGCTCGATTGGTCCCTTCCTTACTGCGGATTCCCTCTTGTTTCCCGAGTCTCTTGTCCGGATATCACTCGCTCAAACCGCGGACGGCAAACAAGGAGATCAGCAAGGTGCACCTACCCTTCCTTCCGTGCCTCCGCCGACTGGCCGAAGTGGCAATCGCGGATGAGCCACCAAGCTTGTGAGATGTAGTTTTGGTGCTCACAATCACTACACCAGAGACAAAGCCGTGGAAACACAAAATGCTTTTATTTTCGTCGGGTGCCACTCCAAACCGAGACACATCGAAGCCAAGAAAGTAAAACCCCTTGATAAACACAATGCTGCTCACTTAGCCTCCCCTTCTGGCTCCTACCAATCAGAGCACTGAGGTGGACAATCTACTGGTACGTCCCCCAGTACCTCCCACATCAAACATCACATGGTCAAACATGTTCATGGTAATTAGCAGTTCTCCGACCAGGGGCGTAGAGGTAATATTCATTTGCTTCATTAAGCATGCTCAGTCGCTGTTGACCTGGCCTAGTTAACTGTCTGTAACCACAAAGTCAGTTCCTTGCAGTTACAGCCGCATCCCTTATCCCTTCCCGCCGTTATACAGTGTTATCAGTGGTGCTCAGTGGTGCTCAAGGACGATGTTGGTTGCCTCACTCAGTCCTTTACAATAGTGGGGGTTTAATCACTTTATCCCTCACATTCAGAATATACAGTATAGACAAAACAAGGACTGGGAAAATTCTACCGACATTCTTGGAGGCTGTACATACATTTGTTTGCATCGTATCGTAATGTTCACAAATATTTTGCCTGGCACCCTTGTCATTCATGTGGCCTCCTGGGGTGATATCCCTTCTCTCATTTGATGGCAAAGAGATACACATGTTATTTTCTGTTGGTCACAATGAGTCAAAGGCGACTGGTGCTAACTGACAGACGTGATAAACAGGCAGAGAAAAGATCACCCAATCAGGCGGGGTCTGATGAATGAAGAGATTCTGTTGCTAACCTGTTCTGGGCTTGTATTGGATCCAGGTCAGTTCCGCCACACACACACACACTGCAATATCATTGCCGTCATTTCTTGCTAAAGCTGTGAAAAGAAATTCAAGGAGCTTTGTATCTAATGAACACCATGAGGTAGAGAACACTGGAATTCCTTCTGTATTAAGTTGATGTGTTAATCATTGTTGGTTTGAAAGTATGTGTAATGCGTTACGTTACATTTGATGCGTGTAGTTGGTACGGTTGGTTGGGGAATTGTGGATTTGTAATATGTACAATATAACCCAAGAACATATATACAGGGAAACATGATGGGAAAAGAGGCCAGAATGCCTGGCATTCTGAAAGGGACCCATTAATCCCTACTCTTTGTTTCCTGTCTAACAACCACTTTTCTATCCATGTCAGCACTCTACCCCCAATACCATGTGCCCTCATTTTGCCCACTAATCTCCTGTGTGGGACCTTATGAAATGCTTTCGGAAAGTCCACGTACACTACATCAATTATATCTTTATTATATAAATTTGTCAAACAAATAGGAGGATGTTATTTTTTAATTAATTAAGAGGAAACAAGTTGAAAGTTACTCTAAAAGAGATAAAACAAGGATGAATGTTTACAAGGAAGCATTAAATGTAGGTTTACGTGTAGAAACATAGAAACATAGAAAATAGGTGCAGGAGGAGGCCATTCAGCCCTTCGAGCCAGCACCGCCATTCATTGTGATCATGGCTGATCGTCCCCAATCAATAACCAGTGCCTGCCTTCTCCCCATATCCCTTGATTCCACTAGTCCCCAGAGCTCTATCTAACTCATTCCTAAATTCATCCAGTGATTTGGCCTCCACTGCCCTCTGTGGCAGGGAATTCCACAAATTGACAACTCTCCGGGTGAAAACGTTTTTTTCTCACCTCAGTCCTACTTGGCCTCCCCTTCTGTGGCACCTGGTTTTGGACTCGCCCAACATTCGGAACATGTTTCCTGCATCTAGCCTGTCCAGTCCTTTCATAATTTTATTGGTTTCTATAAGATCCAGAAAGAAAGTTATTTCAAGGTGATGAATTTTCATTATTAGAACAACATCTTATCTCCTATCTGGCAAAATTACAGCCAAACTTCAGACAGCAAATTTTTTTGTTGTTATTCAGACTACTTGCATGTGTCATAGTTTCTCTGTCATTGTGGTTACATATGTGTTCTATAGACAAAAGTGGGCTTTTTGATCCACCATCTACACTAATCCTATTTGATACCAGTTCAATGGATACTTATGTCACAAATGCAAATAATCAGTACATAGTGAAATTCATTTTGCATACAATGCCGGTGCCATCATGTGTGGTGCCATTTCATTGAGTTCACCGTCAGGATTCCCGTGTGCTCATTCAACCGGAGCGACTCCCGATCACCTCCTCCGCCCACGACTGGCTCGGCCCGCGAACCGTCTTCCCTCTCATCACCTCGCCGGGCATCTTATGTCCCGGGGGCAACCTCCTGCAGCCTACCTTCGAGGCACTGGAGGCATTAACCCGGTTCACCTTCCTACCGGCCCTTGGTCTCCACGCCCAATGTCTCCAGCAACCCCATCCCAGTATTCCACATCCGATGAGCTATCGGGCGGTTCCGCGTCCAAGGAGCCTCCAAGCGAGTCCAGCCGCCCGCTGAATGCGCCCGGTTTCGGCTCTTCTGCCGTCTGATGGACTGTCCAGTGACGGAGCCTCTGGTGGTTCCACGTCTAACAGGTTCTGGGTTGGATCTGCCGTCCGATGGGTCTTCTGTGGCTTGGTGATGCAGTGCTCGACGAGATACATCTTAAACATTGTTCCTGCCTCAACATGCACTCAGGCGCTGGGTTTAGATTTAAACTATCCTCCTCAGTAACAACTTCCTTCTTGAGCTCTCTCTAAGTCTCTTATCTTTAATTCTAAAGCTATGCCAGCAGGCAGGTTTGCCACTGCTACACGGGTGGGTTTAAACTAAATAGTGTGGGAGGGGGGCAGAGACAAATTTGAAATGCAAGGATGGAGTTAAAGGGAAAGAGAGTATAGGAACAGTTAAGAAAGACCCCAGAATTAATGGGGTGGAAAGCTCACGAAGGGAAAAGAGAGTATGGCCAAATGAAATAGGAATCGATGTGAAAGGTGAGGCGAGTAATGGATTAAAAGTATTATATATGAATGTGTGAAGTATTAAAAGTAAAGTGGATGAGCTTGAGGCTCAGTTAGAGATTGGTAGATATGACATTGTGGGGATTACAGAGACATGGCTGCAGGAGGATCGGGGCTGGGAACTGAATATTCAGGGTTATACGTCCTGTAGAAAGAACGGGCAGGTGGGCAGAGGAGGGGGGTGGCTCTGTTGGTGAGGGGTGAAATTCAGTCCCTTGCGAGGGGTGACATAGGGACTGACAATGTAGAGTCACTGTGGATAGAATTGAGGAATTGTAAATGTAAGAAGACACTAATGGGAGTTATCTACAGGCCCCCAAACAGTAGCCTGGATATAGGGTGCAAGTTGCAGCAGGAGTTAAAATTGGCATGTAACAAAGGTAATGCCACTGTGGTTATGGGAGATTTCAATATGCAGGTAGACCGGGAAAATCAGGTTGGTTCAGGCCCCCAAGAAAGGGAGTTTGTAGAGTGCCTCTGAGATGGATTCTTAGAGCAGCTTGTACTGGAGCCTACCAGAGAGAAGGCAATTCTGTATTTAGTGTTGTCTAATGAGCCAGATTTAATAAGGGAACTCGATGTAAAGGAACCGCAAGGAGGTGGTGAACATAATATGATAAGTTTTATTCTGCAATTTGAGAGGGAGAAGGTTAAATCAGAAGTGTCAGTGATGCAGTTGAACAAAGGGGACTATTAAGGCATGAGAGAGGAGCTGGCCAAGGTCGACTGGAAAAGGATCCTAGCAGGAATGACTGTGGAAGAGCAATGGCAGGAATTTCTGGGCATAATCCAGAAGATGCAGGATCATTTCATTCCAAAGAGGAAGAAAGATTCTAAAGGGAGTAAGAGGCGACCGTGGTTGACAAGGGTAGTTAGGGATGTAAAAAAATAAAATAAAAGGTGTATAACATAACAAAGAGTCGCGGGAAGCCAGATGGGCTCTATGGGACTTTGGTGAAGCTACATTTGAAGTACCGCATGCTATTCTGGTCCCCCCGATACAGGAAGGATGTACTGTTGCAGTTACTCTTGCACTGTTAGCAGCAGTCAATGTTGGGGAAGTGAAAGCCACCCACTATGACAACAACGTTGCTTTTAAACCTTTGTATAATGTGTCTCCAATTCTGTTCCTCTACCCCCTTGGTGATCAGGATGCCTATAGTACAGGGGTGGGGAACCTGCAGCCTTAAGGCCACATGAGGCCTTCATAGGCCATTAAATGCGGCCTTTTGAATGAATCCAAATTGTGCAGAACTAATCCTTTTATTTTTATTAATATGTTTTGTTGTCTTTTATTATTTTAATTTTAATCTTAAAATGAACAAGCTCGAATCAAAGATTAGATGACAAGTTATACTTTATAATTTACAAACCTATCTCCAATGCTGTATTATTAGTAACTTATTCCATTCTTCTTTATCATGCTTTTTTTTCTCTTTCTTTATTATTTTCTATCTATAAATATATACATATATAGAAGCAGTCATTAAATAATTGATAATATTGATAATATTAGCAATGTGTGACTTTTATACATGAAATCTTCTTATTATGTACTTGCTTCTGATGAAAAAATACTTTGAAAAAAATAATGTTTTTAAAATACCAAAGAGTAAAAGAAGATTCAACAAGATAGTCGTCCCCGACTGACGGCCCCAGTTAAAACATTAGTAAGTCATGAGGGCTATTTCAACAAAATAATGTACATTCTGAATATATCTGATTTAAGTATCTTGGATGCGGCCTTGTTAGATTACAGCTAACTTAATGCAGCATTCCAACACGAAAAGGTTCCCCAGCCCTGCTACAGAACAATCCCATCATAATGACTACACCTTCCTTATTGTTTACCTCAACCACAATTCCTCAGTGGACGTATTCTCCAATGGGTCCCCCCCCGTGTGCAGCTGTGACATTCTACCTTATTAGTAGTGCATCTCCTCCACCTCCTTTACCTCCCTCTCTATCATGTCTGAAACATCAAAACCTTGAAGCATTAAACTGCCAGTCCTGTCCCTTTCACAACCAAGCAACTATAATGTTGTAATGGTCACAGCATCATCGTTGTATACAGGCTCCAGGCTGATTCAGGCTCTAAGCTCAACCTCTTTTTCCAAATACTACTTGCATTGAAATGAACTCAGCTCAGCCCCTCAGCCTCACCATGTTCATTAACCTGTCCCTGATTGTCCTTTCTTTGGGACTTACTTTTCATAACCTCCATCTTCCCATTAGTCTCTCCACTTGCTGACCTGCTGCTCCATTTCCCACCTCACTGACACTCTAGTTTAAATCCCATCGAGTAGCACTAGAATACTTTCCTATGAGATATTGGGTTCCTACCAGTTCAGGAGAAACTAATCCTCTTGTATGGGTCTCACCCACCCTTAAAGGGAGCCCAATGATGAATATACCTGACGCACTCCCTCCTGCACAAGCTCCTTAGCCATGTATTGAACTGTACTATCTATCTATTTCTTGCCTCATTAGCACGTGGTATGGGTGCAATTTGAGGTTACAACATGGATGGTGTAGACAGAACCTTTTTCCAGGATGGAAATGTCCAACACTACGGCATGGCTATACGGTGAGAGGGGGATCCTGGACAACCTGGAGGTCCTACACTTAACCTACTACCCAACTCCCAAAATTGCAGGACCTCATCTCCCTTCCTAAATATGTCATTGGCATCAACATGGACAATGAACTCTGGGGACTTACCCTCCCCTCTCAGAATATCCAATGTTCTCTCCCAGTCACCATTGACTCTAGCATCAGGGAGGCAACACACCATCCCAGAGTCTTGCCTGGAGACGGCTTCAATTCAGTTAGAAAATAAGCAAATGCAGCTTGTCTAATGTGCTGACTACAGTGCATTCAGAAAGTATTCAGACCCCTTCACTTTCTCCACATTTTGTTACGCTACAGCCTTATTTTAAAATGGATTACATTAAAACAATTTCTGCAGCATTGCCGGTCCCGACGAGCACAGTGGCCTCCGTCATTTGTAAATGGAAGAACTTTAGAACCACCAGAACTCTTCATAGAACTGGCCGCCTGGCCAAACTGAGCAATCGGGGAGTAGGGCCTTGGTCAGGGAGGAGACCAAGAACCTGATGGTCACTCTGACAGAGCTCCAGAGTTCCTCTGTAGAGATGGGTGAACCATCCAGAAGGAGGCCTATATCTGCAGCACTCCACCAATCAGGCCTTTATGGTAGAGTGGCCAGACGGAAGCCACTCCTCAGTAAAAGGCACATGACAGCCCGCTTGGAGTTGGCCAAAAGGCACCTAATCAAGATTCTCTGGTCTGATGAAACCATGATTGAACGCTTTGGCCTGAATACCAAGCGTCACGTCTGGAGGAAACCAGGGACCGCTCATCACCTGGACAATACCTTACCTACGGTGAAGCATGGTGGTGGCAGCATCATGCTGTGGGGATGTTTTTCAGCGGCAGGAACTGAGAGACTAGTCAGGATCGAGGGAAAGATGAACAGAGCAATGTACAGAGAGAGGGTTACACAAAAAGCTGGAGAAACTCAGCGGGTGCAGCAGCATCTAAGGAGCGAAGGAGATAGGCGACGTTTCGGGTCGAGACCCTTCTTCAGACTGGCAGGGATCAGGGAAATGAGAGATATAGACGGTGATGTGGAGAGATAAAGAACAATGAATGAAAGATATGCAAAAAAGTATCGATGATAAAGGAAACAGGCCATTGTAAGCTGTTAGTAGTGTGAAAATGAGAAGCTAGTGCGACTTGGGTGGGGGAGAGATAGAGAGAGAAGGAATGCCAGGGCCCGAGGGCTGAAGGAGAGGTGGGAAGGGGAGAAGGCAGCCAGGGTTAACAGGATTGAGAAAATTCAATGATTAAGCCCAGAGGATGCAGACTCCCCAAGCGGATTATGAGGTGCTGTTCCTCCAACTTGCGGTGTTGCTCACTCTGGCCGTGGAGGAGGCCCAGGACCGAGAGGTCGGATACGGAATGGGAGGGGGAGTTGAAGTGCTGAGCCACCGGGATGTCGGGTTGGTTATTGCGGACCGAGCGGACATGTTCAGCGAAACGATCGCCCAGCCTCCGCTTGGTCTCACCGATATGGATCAGCTGGCATCTGGAGCAACGGATGCAGTAGATGAGGTTGGAGGAGGTGCAGGTGAACCTCTGTCGGACTTGGAAGGACTGCTTTCGTCCCTGAAAGGAGTGGATGGAGGAGGTGAAGGGACAAGTGTAGCATCTCTTGCGGTTGCAAGGGAAAGTGCCCGGGGAAGGGGTGGAGCGGGAGGGAAGGGAAGAATTGACAAGGAAGTTGTGGAGGGAGCGATCTTTTCAGAAAGCAGACAGGGGGGGAGATGGGAAGATGTGGCGAGTGGAGGGGTCACGTTGGAGGTGGCGAAACTGGCGGAGGACTATCTGTCATATGTGCTGGCTGGTGGGGTTAAAGGTGAGATGGTGAGGTCAAGGAATGGTAGGGAAATGTCGGAAATGGTCCAAGTGTATTTGAGTGCCGGATGGAAGTTGGTGGTGAAATGGATGAAGTCAGTCAGTTGTGTGTGGGTGCAGGAGGTGACACCAAAGCAGTCGTCAATGTGACGGAGGTAAAGGTCGGGGATGGGGCCCTGGTACGCCGAGAACAAAGATTGTTTGACGTGCCCGACAAAGAGGCAAGCGTAGCTGGGGCCCATGCGTGTGCCCATAGCTACGCCTTGTGTTTGGAGGAAATGGGAGGAGTCAAAAGAGAAGATATTGAGGGTGAGAACCAACTCCGCTAGGCGGAGGAGGGTGTCAGTGGACGGGTACTGGTAAGTGCAGAGAGATCCTTGATGAAAATCTGCTCCAGAGCGTTCTGGACCTCAGACTGGGTCGGAGGTTCACCTTCCACCAGGACAACAACTCTAAGCACACAGCCAAGACAACGCAGGAGTGGCTTTGTGACAAGTCTGTGAATGTCCTTGAGTGGCCGAGCCCGAGCCCAGGCTTCTACTCTGCGGCTGTGGAAAGCATCTTGTTTGAAACATTACAATCTGGTTTGGGAATTGCTCTGCCCAGGACAAGAAGGCTCTGCAGAGAGTAGTGTGTTCGGCCGAACGCACTATGGGAACTTCTCTCGTCCCTCTGCAGGAACTATACATCAGGAGGTGCAACTCCAGAGCCAATAAGATAATGGGAGACCCCTTCCACCCCTGCAACGGACTGTTCCAGCTCTTACGGTCAGGCAAACGCCTCCGTTGCCATGCTGTGAGAACGGAGAGGATGAGAAGGAGTTCCTTCCCAGAGGCCATTCGGCCCGTAAACCCCTATCTCACCAGGGAATAACTCTACTAACTTACTGGACCACAATACCACCCACAATATTTAATACGAAAAAGAACATGTGATTCTGTTTGTAGTTTGTTGGTTGTTTGTTTGTGTGTTTTTTGCACAAAGTCCGCAGGCACGGCCACTTTTCATTTCACTGCACATCCCGTATGTGTATGTGACGAATAAACTTGACCTGACTTGACTTGAACCCGTTCTAACATCTCTGGAGGGACCTGAAAATAGCTGTGCATTGATGCCCCTGAAAGAGTTTGATAGGATCTGCAGAGAAGAATGGGAAAAATTACCCAAATAACCATATAACCATATAACAATTACAGAATGGAAACAGGCCCTCTCAGCCCTTCCAGTCCGTGCCGACCATTTATTTTTCCCTAGTCCCATCTACCTGCACTCAGACCATACCCCTTCATTCCCTTCCCACCCATATACCTATCCACTTTACTTTTAAATGTAAAAATCGATCCTGCCTCCACCACTTCTACAGGAAGATCATTCCACACAGCCACCACTCTCTGAGTAAAGAAGTTCCCCCTCATGTTACCCCTAAACTTCTGTCCCTTAATTCTCATGTCATGCCCTCTTGTTTGAATCTTCCCTACCCTTAATGGGAAAAGCTTATCCACGTCAACTCTGTCTATCCCTTTCATCATTTTAAAGACCTCAATCCCCCCCTTAACCTTCTGCACTCCAAAGAATAAAGACCTAACTTGTTCAACCTTTCTCTGTAGCTTATTTGCTGGAACCCAGGCAACATTCTAGTAAATCTCCTCTGTACTCTCTCTATTTTGTTGAGTGTGCCAAGTGTGTCAAGTGTGTCAAGTGTGTCAAGTACGCCAAGCTTGTAGCGTCATACCCAAGAAGACTTGAAGGCTGTAATCGCAGCTGAAGGTGCCTCAATAAAGCACCGCGTAAAGGGTCTGAATACTTATGTAAATGTGATATTTCAGTTATCTCTTTTTAATTACTTTGTAAAAATTTCTAAACACCCGTTTTCGCTTATTTATTGCTGGATTTTGTTTGCAGATTGTTGATAAAAAAAACAAGAATTTAATCCATTTAATAATAAGGCTGTAATGTAACAAAATGTGGAAAAAGTGAAGGGGTCTGAATACTTTCTGAATGCACTATATTTGTGAGATTGAGGGACAGACCTGCTTCAGGTGATCTGACATGGAATTTGATGAATGTTCTTCTCTTGCAGCAGCAGAATGGGAGATTTGTTGAAAGAGAAGCTCGATCAGCTTCAGTGTCACTTCACGTGGAGCCCACAGAAGGAGACCGTTGACCTGGATGATATGATGTACAGATTTCAAGATTCTATAGATCTGAATTTGAAGTATAAGGCCAGGTCCTACAACCAAATTGCTTTTGTAAACTGCCTGCAAGGCAACAGTGAGGAAGCTATTCAAAACTTAAAGGAGGCTGAAAAGATTCTGAGGGAGAACCACAAAGATGCATTTGAAAGAAACAGCATCATCACCTATGGAAACTATGCCTGGGTGCATTACCACATGGGACAACTGGACAAGGCCCAGTCCTACCTCGACAAGCTGGAGATGATCTGTAAACCGCTCACTGATGGTCCTCGCTATACAGCAATGATACCTGAAGTGTATGGGGAGAAGGGATGGTCATTGTTGAGTTCTGCTGCTCCATACTATGAGAAGGCTAAGGAATGTTTTGAGAAAGCTCTGGAGGAAGATCCCAATAACACGGAGTGGATCATGGGCAAAGCAACTGTTCTGTCTCGTCTGGAAGCATTTTCTGGAACCCCAGAGAGTCAAGAACGGAATCAGTCAGTGAAGTATCTGCAGCATGTACTGGAGCTAGATCCCGATGATTCAATAGCCATGGTGCTGCTGGCCTTAAAATTGAAAGGGCGCAGTGAAAGGGAAGAAGCAAATAAATTAGTTGAGCAAGCATTGCAGAAGGGCAGTAAGGATCCATATGTGCTTCGCTATTCGGCAAAATTTTACAGAGTGCAAGGAGCAGTGGAGGAAGCAGTCAATCTATTGAAACAAGCGTTAGAATTAACTCCACACTCATGCTTATTACACCACCAAATTGGAATATGTTATAGAATGAAACTGAACAAGCTTGGTAATATAAATCGTCGCAGGCCCGCAACTCAGGAGCAAACTGAGTTGATCAGTCAATGTAAATATCACTTTGGAAAAGCCTCTGAGTGCCGTCCAAGATCAGCTATTATACCAATGCTGGATTTAGCAGATATTTACAAAAAAAGTGGAGAGTATTCTAAGGCAGAGGAGATCTACAATAATCTGGTGAAATTGGAGGACATCCGTCCAGAAAACATACAGCAGATATGTTTACAGGCTGGGTCATTTGAACTGTATCAGAAAGGATCGGAATCAAGTGCTGTCAGCCTATTTCTGAAAGGAGTGAAGATTGAATATGATTCTGAAGAACGGAAAAAGTGTAAGGAAATATTGGAGAAGTGGGCAGATGAAAAACATTGCTATGCTCCACGTGACAGCAAAGCTCTTGGTGTGAGAGGGTTACTGTATCAGCTGGATGGGAACAAGTCCAAGGCTATTGAATACTTTGAAAAGGCCTTGGAGATTGATCATGAGAATGAAGAATATCTGCGTGCTCTTTCACAATTACGTCATAGTCATTGAGGACCACAAGGATGCTTATAATATGCACCAATTTCACCTGATCTAAGGAGAGGTTTGGTGATGTGTGTGTTTTACTAATTATATTCTGATAGCATCTTCTTTGAATGAAGGCTTTGCTTATGAGTGTGAAGTTTTCAAAAATGATCTTGTGCTTCATTAAAATTTTTTTTTTAAATATTCAACTTTTAAAAATAATAACACCTCAAGCACACCAATCAAATGGAATTTAGTTGTGTAAGTGTGGAATTTGTGTTTAGTGTGGAAAGATGGGAATTGGTAAATTGCATCACCAGGAACCAGATATCGTTGAGGCTCCTGGCAAGTTTCCGCATCTGAGTCTTTCACCTTCATCATTTACTCTTTATTTTTTCTTGTTTCTCAATGCTCAATTATAACTTTGGCATGAATTAATTTTCAGGATCATTATAAGATGTCCGACATTGACATGCCTATTAATTAAAGCTTCAAAGCAGAGATTGGTTCTGCTACAACCAAATCGATGGAACACAAACAACAGATCCTTAAAGTGTGCATCTGCTGCTGGGAGTGACGGAGGAAAGGCTGGGAAGGGGGTGTGTTGGGGAGGGGAGGGTACCAGGATAATTAATGGGATTTCACGAGATGATATTATTGACAAAGGAAAGATTCAAATTGAGATTATCAGGCTTAATAATTAATAATCAAGGACAATGTTAAGAATCAAGAATTCTTTACTGGCATGTTGCCTGGGTTCCAGCAACTAAGTTACAGAGAAAGGTTGAACAAGTTAGGTATTTATTCTTTGGAGCGCAGAAGGTTAAGGGGGGACTTGATTGAGGTCTTTAAAATTATGAAAGGGATAGACAGAGTTGATGTGGATAATCTTTTCCCATTGAGGGTTGGGAAGATTCAAACAAGAGGGCATGACTTGAGAATTAAGGGAGAGAAGTTTAGGGGTAACATGAGGGGGGACTTCTTTACTCAGAGAGTGGTGGCTATGTGGAATGATCTTCCAGCAGAAGTGGTGGAGGCAGGATCGATTTTAACATTTAAAAGTCAAGTGGATAGGTATATTGATGGGAAGGGAATGGAGGGGTATGGTCTGAGTGCAGGTAGATGGGACAAGGGGAAAGTAAATGTTCGGCACGTACTGGAAGGGCCGAGATGGCCTGTTTCCGTGCTGTAATTGTTATATGGTTATATGGTTAATGTAGCTACAAAACTCGAATCCATTTTGAAAATACCAATGGATTGGTAATAGAACCAGAAATTAGAAGTGATTAATGGAAAGATGAACCCTTCCATGTGGCCATCCCCAACAGTGTAGATATCGGCAGATGGTATTCCTGTAATACTTTGTACTATAATGACTATAATATTTTATACGCTGTAACTTTGGCCAGACACGTGGCAACTCTTTGTGTACTTTGTGTATTGTATGCAAAATAAAGAATTTCACTGCACCCAAGTACATGTGATAATAAAGTATCATTGAATTATTGAATCGTTCAACCCTCTGTGTAAAAAACATGCCCCGCATATCTCCATTATACTTTACCCCATCACCTAAAAACTATGCCCTCTTATGTTGGACATTTCCAAAAGATTCTGGCTGTCTGTCCTAACTATGCCTCTCATAAGTATATATTTTTCTATCCTCTCATCCTCCGATGTTCCAGAGTAAACAATCCAAGTCTATCCAACCTTTCCCTGTAGATGAACGGAAACCTTTCCGTCTAATCCAGGCAGCAATCTAGTAAACCTCTGCACTCTTGCTAAAGCATGCACATTGTTCCCGTAATGGGACCACCAGAACTGCATGCAATTGCAGACAATTGTGGACATAGCACAGACCATCACGCAAACCAACCTTCCTTTCATTGATTCCATCAACACTTCACGCTGCCTCGGCAACACCACCAGCATAATCAAGGATGAATCTCATTCCCTTTTCTCCTCTCGCCCATCAGTCAAGAGGTACAGTAGTTTGAAAACGCATACCTCCAGATTCAGGAGCAGTTTCTTCGGCCTTGTTATCAGGTAATTGAATGGTCCTCTCGTAAGCTAGAGTGTAGTCCTAACGTCCCATCTACCTCCTTGGAGACCTTTAAACTATCTTTAATCGCACTTTATCTTGCACAAAATGTTGCCCCTTTACCCTTTATCTGTGCACTGTGGCAGTTTGATTGTAATCATGTATAGTCTTTTCATTGACTCGATAGCATGCAAACAAAAGTGTTTTGCTGTACCTCAGTACACATGACAATGATAAATTAAACTAAAAAGTAATGGCCATTGATTGATTTAGTACAGATGATGGTTTGTGATCCAGGTAAAGGCTGATTCATTCTATATTTGAGAGTGGGATTTGCAGTTTCACAGATTCATTTGCATCTCAACGCACAGTCTTACTCATTTTTTGCTGGGCCGATGGGGAATAAAATCCACAGCTGGATCAGAATAAATTAGACTGAAAGTTTCCCTAGTTACGCAGGCCCAGAAACATTGCTCAAAGTATCAGTAAAGCTGCACGTGCTGGAAATCTGAAATAAGAATAGATGACATAAAGTTAACAAACTCAACGTTGTCGTTTTCTTAGGTAAACAAATTGCTGGAGAAACTCAGCGGGTGAGGCAGCATCTATGGAGCAAAGGAAGAGGTGACGTTTCGGGTCGAGACCCTTCTTCAGACTGATGTGAGGGTGGGGTTGGTTGGAAGAAGAAAGGAAGAGGAAGAGACAGTAGGCTGTGGGGGAACTGGAAAGGGGAGGGGAAGGAGCGAGAAAGCAAGGAATACCTGAAATTGGCGAATTCAATGTTCATACCGCTGGGGTGTAAACTACCCAAGCAAAATATGAGGTGCTACTCCTCCAATTTGCAGTGGTCCTCACTCTGGCCATGGAGGAGGCCCAGGACAGAAAGGTCGGATTCGGAATGGGAGGGCGAGTTCATGTGCTGAGCCATTGGGAGATCAGGTTGGTTAATGCGAACTGAGCGGAGGTGTTGTGCGAAGCGATCGCCAAGCCTGCACTTGGTCTCACCAATGTGGAGCAGTTGACACCCTGAACAGCAGATGCAATGGATGAGGTTGGAGGAGGTGCAGCTGAACCTCTGCCTCGCCTGGAAAGACTGCATGGGTCCTTGGATGGAGTCGAGAGGGGAGGTAAAGCAACTAGTGAAGCAATTTATTTGTATTTCTTGCTCCATTCCTGCTGCCTGACCTGATTGTGTCCAGCATTCTCCACTTCTTACACACGGCATAACTAGTTGTGAATAACTAGGTTGAAATGAGAAGCGCCAAGAGTGTCTTTTTATCATTGCCCTAGATAGAACAATTACATTCCTACTTGCAGCAGTACAACAGAATATGTTAACATCGTACACTGTATACATTATAATGAACAAGATATATATATAATACGCACACACTGCACGGTTTTAATTTTTATATATTTTACACACACACACACACACACACACACACACACACACACACACACACACACACACACACACACACACACACACACACACACACACACACACACACACACACACACACACACACACACACACACACACACACACACACACACACACACACACACACACAAATAGTGAAAAAGGAGAAAGCCAATGCCCAGGAGTCCACGTAATTCAGAGTTTGTTTGGAGGTTGCAGTGTTTAATAGCCTGATGGCTGTAGGGAAGAAGCTGTTCCTGAACCTGGACACAGCCACACTGGCATAGCCCAGATGTGGGGACCCTTGAGGATAGATGCTGCTTTCTTGAGGCGACACCTCATGTAGATGCTTTTGATGGTAAGGATGACTGTGCTCACGTTGGACTGGGCTGAACCCACAACTCTGCAGCCTCCTCCATTCAGCTGCATGGGATTTATCACGCCAGGCCATGGTGCAACCAGTTAGGATACTTTCTACAAAACAATACAATGCAATACAGTTTTATTCGTCCTTCCTCAAAATAGGAGACCAAAACTGCACACAATACTCCAGATGTGGTCTCACCAGGGCCCTGTACAACTGCAGAAGGACCTCTTTACTCCTATACTCAAATCCTCTCGTTATGAAGGCCAACATGTCATTAGCTTTTTTCACTGCCTGTTGTACCTGCATGCTTACTTTCGGTGACGGATGTACAAGGACACCCAGGTCTCGTACTTCCCCTTTTCCTAATCAATCAATACAATACAATCAGTTTTATTCGTCACTTACACATAGAGTGCAAGTGAAATGAATTTGCCAGCAGCGGTACAATGATAAAGAACACACCACAACACAATAAAAATGTAACACAAACATCCGCCACAGCATTCATCACTGTGGTGGAAGGCACAAAATGTGGCCAGTCCTCCTCCATTTTCCCCCGTGGTCGGGACCTCAACCCTCCCAGCCGTCGCTGCGGGCATCCAGATGTACAGACAAGGTAAACGTCCGGATAAGCCCAGAATCGGCTCTTCCCCACCGCAGACCGCAGCTTCAGGTTGGTGTAGGCCGCAGGCCGGCGGTCGAAGATCTAAAGTCCCCGCCGCGCGGCAGCTAGACGCACCGCAGACCGCAGGGCCGGCGGTCGAAGCTCCCCTCCAGGGGTCCCCGGCGAGGGACCCCGCTCCTGATGGTAAGTCCACGTTGGGCCCGCGCTAGAAGTAGGCCGCGGACCGGCGGTGGAAGCTTCTTCTTCTCCCGGGTCCCCACGAGAGATCCCAGGCTACGGACGCCGTGCCAGCTGGAGCTCTGCAGACCGCGACTTCAGGCCGTTGGCTGCTGCGGGCCAGCGAAACGGAGCGCTCCCCTCCGGCGAGCCCCGGCGAGGGATCGACCGCTCCGCGCCAAGAGTCCGCTCTGTGCCCGCCGCTGAAGCCCCGGGCACGTCTCCGGGAAAGGCCACCTGATCCTCGTTGTTAGGCCACGGGGGAGGCGACCTGGAAATAGTCGTCTCTCCGTGGAGGAGGCGACCAAAACGGTTTCCCCCTCAGCCCCACACGGCACACAAAGAAACATTAAAAACATACTTTAAAACACACACAAATATTTTAAAATGTTGAAAAGACGAACGATAAACCTACAGTTCTGCAATACAACTGCAGGTTTCTTTGGGGAACCAGTAACATGGTGAATCCCTGTCAACTTCTAACAAGTGTATTTCACTGTTGGAGCAGCAGAGGGAGATTTCAAAAGGTAGTTATTCGATTGGCTATTGAATGCCAATAAATTGGCTCGCTGGGCAGTCAATACAAAGAAGGCAAAGTATAGAAGAGTGACATTTAGTGAGCCGTGAGAGGGGCTGTGTTGAGGTCAAGAACTGTATTGAGGGTCAGTGTGGCGCTGTGTTTCAAGTGCTGTGGATCTGGCTCAAGGAGCCTTCAGCAAGGAGGTTCAGCAAAGGCTGAGCAGAGGGTAACAGGAGGCAAAGGTGTGGTCTGCTGTTTCTTGTGAGTGATTGGTGTGGTTTTTCCTCTTGGTTTTAGAGCAGTAAAGATGGAAGGTGAAAAATGACATGCTGCTCCTGCAGAATATGTCAGGGAAATGTCTGGTATCGCTGATGACCACCTGTGGGTGGTGTGGCCAGATGCAGCACCTTACAGAGAGCATTAGGGAACTGGAGCCGAGGCTGGTTGACCTCAGGACCATCCAGAAGAATGAGAGCGTCATTGATTAAGCCACAGCAAGATGGTCATGCCAAATATAAAGCAAAAGAGTAAATGGATGGACAAAGAGTGCAGGAGATGCCACTGGCCACTTCCCGTCAAAACAGGTACACAGTTCTGGATACTGTTGGGGGAGATGAGCCGTCAGTGGTGAGTGGCAGTAGCAGTGTGGTCTGTGGCACCAAGTCAGGCTCAGAGACACAGCAAGGAAGGGTAATGTCAGGCAGAGCCACCATGGTATGAGATTTGTTAGTTAGGGGGACAGAGCGGAGATTCTGTAGCAGCCTCGAGATTCCAGGATGGTGCATTGCCTCTGCAACTTCCTGGTTAACTCATCCCTTCCCACCCAAACCATTCCCCTCTCCAGGAAGGAGATGCAACACCTGTCCCTATACTTCCTCCCTCGACTCTGTCCAGGGACCCTGACAGTCCTTTCAGGTTAGGCAGAGGTTCACTTGCACCCCGTCCAACCTCATCTACTGTATCTGTTGTTCAAGGTGTGGACTCTTGTACATCGGCGAGACCAAACGCAGACTGGGTGATCACCTTCACTCAAGCCGCCTGGACCTACCTACTTTACCTTATTGCTTTATCATTGTAGTGGTGCATACAACGAAATTCAGGCGCACTGCCTGAGTAGAGCGCAAATGTACACGATAAAAAATAACTATAAAATAACAGCAAAAAGTGAGAAAAATATTGACTATGTGGGGTGGGCTTTCAGTGCAGAGTTCAGTGTGGTGTTGGCCTTGGGGTAGAAACTGTTTGTTAGTCTTGTGGTGTGAGCTTGATGGACCTGTAGTGCTTTCCTGAGGGCAGAAGGGCAAACAAGTGATGGGCGGGGTGAGATGGGTCCTTTAGAAGATGGATGCCTTCTGCAGGCAACAGGATCTATACATGTCTTCCAGGGCAGGCAGGTGTGTGTTGGTGATCTGGGCTGTGTTGATGACTCTCTGCAGAGCTTTGTTGTCAGACGCAGAACTGTTGCCGTACCACACCAGGATACCATGTGTCAGGACACTCTCTATGGAGCAGCGGTAGAATGACACTAGCAGCTGTTGAGGCAAGTTGACTTTCCTGAGTGTTCTTACGAAGTGAAGCCGTTGTTGTGCCTTCTTTACCAGGGAGTGCGTGTTAGTTGACCACGTGAGATCTGCTGAGACGTGGGTCCCCAGGAACCTGAAACTGGAGACTCTGTCCCAAGTACCAAGTTGCTGTCTGAGCACCAGCCTATTAGTCTCTGTACCTCCTCCCTGTGAGCTGATTCATCGCCCTCAGTGATCAGCCCCACTACTGTCGTGTCATCTGTAAATTTAATGATTGTGTTTGTGTTGTGGGTTGGTATACAGTCATAGGTGTAGAGAGAGTAGAGGAGGGGGCTCAGCACACAGCCTTGTGGAGCCCCCATGCTGGGAGACAGAGTGGGAGAGTGGTGGGGCCCCATCCTGACTGACTGAGGCCGGTCTGTTAGGAAGTCCTTTATCCAAAGGCAGATGTTGTGTTGGAAGCCGAGGTCGGACAGCTTGGAGAGCAGTCTGCTGGGTATGATTGTATTAAATGCAGAGCTGTAATCAACAAACAGCAGCCGTGTGTATGGTCCCCATTGTTCTAGATGGAGCAATACAGTATGCCCTGACTCTCAGTCTGAAGAAAGGTCTTAACCCGAACGTCACCTGTTCCTTTTCTCCAGAGACGCTACCTGGTTGCTGAGTTACTCCAGATTTTTGTGACTATATTCGGTTTAAACCAGCACCTGCAGTTCCTTGTCACACGTAATGCCAATACCAACTCATATCGGACTGTACGTGATCCATATCACTCTATTCCCAGCATATCCATATGCCTGTCCAAATGTCTCTTCAATGCCACAATCACATCTGCCTCACCCCCTCCAGAAGCATGTTCCAGGCACTCACCACCCTCTGTGTAAAATATATGCCCCACACATCTCCTGTAAACTTTGTCCCTCTCAACTTAAAGCGATGTCCTCTATATTTTGACACTTCCATGCTGGTAAAACTGGTGTAACAGTATATCCTGTCTGTGATTCACATCATTGTATAAACTTCTATCAGGTTTTGCTGCAACCTCCAGCATTCCAGAGAAAACAATACAAATCTGTACAACCGTGCCCTGTAGCTAATCCCCACTAATCCATGCATCATCGTGGTAAACCTCCTCTGCACTTGTCAAAGCTTCCACATCCTTCCTGTAATGGGGAAACCAGACCTGCACACAATACTCCAAATGTAGCCCGTAAAGCTGCATCATGACGTCCTGTATCTTCAACTCAATGCCCCATATTTGGTATTAAGCAAGTATACTATATGCCTTCTTCATCCATTTATCTACTTGTGTTGCCACTTTCAAGGAGTTGTGGACTTGGACCCCAAGAGGGGACTGATATCCCTCTGTAAACCAATGCTCCGAAGGGTCAGGCGGTTAAATGTAGATTTTCTCCTTACATATGACCTCCCAAATTGCAACACCCACACTTGCTCAGATTAAACTCCATCTGCCATTTCTGCACTCGTATGTGTTGCTGATCTATATCCTGCTGTACACTTTGACAGCCTGTCTCACAGTCTGCGACCCCAACAACCAGCAATGTTCTCTTCAAACATACTAACCAACACATCTACATTTACAACCAAGTCAGTCATATATATATCACAAACAGCAGAGATCCCAGCGCAGATCCCTGTGGAATGCAAAATCCTAAGGGATGGCACAGTGGTGCAGTTAGTAGAGCTGCTGCCTCACAGCGCCAGAGGCACAGGCTCCATCCTGACCTTGGGGCTGTCCATGTGGAGTTTCTACGTTCTCCCTGTGATCGTGTAGGTTCTCCAATTTCCTCCCACATCCCAAAGAAGTGCAGGTTTATAGATTAATTGGCCTCTGTAAATTGCCCCTGGTATGTGAGGAATGGATGAGAAAGTGGGATAACATAAATCTGGTGTGAATGGGTGTTCAATGTTCAGTGTGTGTACACGGTGGACTGAGGGACCTGTTTCCATGTTGTATCTCTAAACTAAACTAATCTAGTCTGGTCAGAGACATCAGTCTGCAAATGGTCCTTTTACCACAACCCGCTGTTTATAACAGTAAGCCAGTTCTGAAAACATACGATCGAATCACTGTTAATCCTGAACATCTTAATCTTCTGAATCAGCCCATCATGAGGGATTTACCTTCCCTACAACTGACGTGAGGTTCACTGGCTTGGTATAAATATAAATTGTCCCCGGTGTGTGTAGGATAGTGTAAGTGTGTGGGGATCACTGGTCGGCGCGGACTCGGTGGGTCAAGGGGCCTGTTTCCGCGCTGAATCTCTAAACTAATCTAAACTCCCCATATTTACTTTGCAGGATCTCATCCTTTTCGCTATTTATATCATTTGTGCCAAGATGCACAATGATGTCCGGCTGCTCATCCTCCCTGTTGAGAATGTTCTGCAGCTGCTCAGAGACATCTTGGACCCTGGATTAGGGAGACAACACACCATCCTGGAGTAGACCACAAATGCTGGAGAAACTCAGCGGTGAGGCAGCATCTATGGAGAAAAGGAATAGGCGACGTTTAGGGTCAAGACCCTTCTTCACCACAACCTTGAAGAAGGGTCTCGACCCGAAACGTCGCCTACATAAACCTGCGAGTTTCTCCAGCATGTTTTGTCTACTTTCAATTTTTCCAGCATCTGCAGTTCCTTCTTAAACACACTGTCCTGGAGTCTCATTTTCTGCCTCAGAACCTTCTGTCTGCCCTGAACTAACATCTCCTCTCACTATTTAGAAGGATGTTCCCAAGGCCTGAGATGTAGGGAGAGGTTTGGCTGGCTTGGACTTTATTCCCTGGAGTGCAGGAGGCTGAATGGTGATCTTATAGAGGTGTACAAAATAATGAGAGGAATAGATAGGGTTAATGCATCGTCTTTTAGCCAGAGAAGGGGAATTTAGAGCTGACGACAGAGGTTTAAGGTGAGTTGCCACATCATTTGCTGCATGTTTAAATGGCTTTCCCAGAGGTTGGTGTTTCTAAGCCATGGTCTTTCTTTGCTTTGTTGAACTACAGTGTAGAAGCACATCCATTCACCCAGCATCAACTCTAATTGATGTCATGAACTTACAGATCTGCAAATTTGCAGTCAGTGTTATCATTGCTCCTGCTGAAATACTTCCCAACATGAGAGCCAGCGTTGCATGCCTTCAAATGTGTGTGCACATTGGACATTGTGAGACACAAATCGACAATTATAATGTTGCAATGTAACTGAATTTGTAGCTAATGAGGACCAAATATGAATGAAAGTCAACACAAGGAACCACAGATTCTGGTTCATAAAGAAAGACAGTGCTGGAGTAACTCAGCGGGTTAGGCAGCATCTTTGGAAAACATGGACAGGTGATGTTACGGGTCGATGATTGTGGTGGGTGGCCCCGATCACGGGAGAACAAAGGAGGAAGATTGACTGCACTTTATTGCCTTCCATCGCAGTGAAAAATGCTCAGAAATGGTGGATGTTTATGTTGAAATCAATTGGTGTTTGTGAACTTGAACTTGAACTAACTTATCTACAGTAGTAACTTACAGTGTAAGTCTCATTAACATTAAGATTAAGAAGAGGTTGACATTTTATGAATTGAAGTCCATGCAGACTTAAGTACTATGAGATGTTTTTTACTGTAGCTGTTCTGTTGCCTCTACCCCTCCACTTGAACATGGACTAGCTTATCTATGGTAGTAACTTACAGTGTAAGCCTCATTAACATTAAGAAGAGGTTGTAGCGGATGTGGAGTTGTGCATTAAAGAATGAGGCAGAAACGGAGCTTGTCGGAAATTACTGTCCTTTATTGCTCACTAATTCTCCTCACTCACCAACCCCATGCGCGCGTGATTAACCCCTTAAATACTCCCCAGGGGCACCAGTAATTAGACCGTGAACCCTACCTCTCATCACCGGGACACGTGACTCCCCCCAGAGCTGAAGGTTATGTATAGTGTGTGGCCCACCAACACGTGCCGCCACATTTACCCCCCCCCCCCCCCCCAGAACCGGAGGCACAAAAATGGACGTGCTGCTGAACGAGGCGGCCGGACGACGTTCATATGACCCCAGGCAAACATGCAAAGGTTTATTTTCTGGTAAGGACGAACTAGGTGGAACCCGAGACGTCGGACGCTCTCAACCATATAACCATATAACTATATAACAATTACAGCACGGAAACAGGCCTTCTCGGCCCTTCCAGTCCGTGCTGACCATTTATTTTCCCCTAGTCCCATCTACCTGCACTCAGACCATACCCCTCCATTCCCTTCCCGTCCATATACCTATCCACTTTACTTTTATATGTTAAAATCGATCCTGCCTCCACCACTTCTGCTGGAAGATCATTCCACACAGCCACCAATCACTGAGTAAAGAAGTTCCCCCTCATGTTACCCCTAGACTTCTGTCCCTTAATTCTCATGTCATGCCCTCTTGTTTGAATCTTCCCTATCCTCAACATCGAGGCTGGGCCACTGTACTGGCTCGCTCAAGTCCAAATGGGCCGGCTTCATGCGAGCCACCAACATGGTCCCCCCCCCGACCTCCCATGTCCAATTCAAAAGTCATGGGCCCGTGCCGTAGCACCCGAAAAGGACCTTCATAAGGACGCTGTATCAGCGACCTGTGGGCATCGCGGCGGAGGAAGACATACTGACAGTCTGCAAGAGCCGGCGGCACGTGAGATGGAGCGACATCAGGCCGAGACGTTGGGACAGGAGACAGGGCACTGACCCTCTCCCGCAGTCGGACCAACATGGATGACGGCGACTCCTGGGGGCCACCAGCGGTTGGGATAAACTCCCCGGGCACGGTCAGTGGAACACCGTAAACCAACTCGACCGATGAAGCCTGCAAGTCCTCCTTTGGGGCGGTGTGGATCCCCAGCATGACCCACGGCAACTCGTCCATCCAACCGGGACCAGTGAGTTGAGCCTTCAAAGCATCCTGAAGATGGCGGTGGAAACGTTCCACCAACCCGTTCAACTGGGGGTGATAGGCCGCCGAGTGGTGGAGCTGAGCTCCCAACAGGCGAGCCATTGGTGACCACAGCTCCGGCATGGATTGGGCACCCCGGTCAGACGAGATGTCCAGCAGCACCCCGAAACGGGCAGCCCAATAGGCCACCAGGGCACGCGCGCATGACATGGTCGAGGTGTCGACAAGCGTGATGGCCTCCGGCCACCGGGTGGAACGGTCACCACCGTAAGCAAGTGTGAAATGACGCGGGGCGGAGGCAGCGGCCCCACGATATCCACGTGTGGATTGGGGATAATCTGTCTCTCTGTCTCTCTGTCTCTCTGTCACTCTGTCTCTCTGTCTCTCTGTCTCTCTGTCTCTCTGTCTCTCTGTCTCTCTGTCTCTCTGTCTCTCTGATCTTGTTATCTTCCGGTTGTGCAATCTTTCTATTTGCGCAAACATGGTTTGTGATAACGTTACGATTTTTCACCAGTTCACTCACCGTTCTCATGCTGCGAGTACACCAAGTTTCCTGCCGATCGTTTGAATGCCGTATAGGTTAGCGAGGTTCAAAAACCTTAAAAACCTCGCTTGCGCAGATCGATATCTTCCGGCATTCAGTGCCGCGTGGATTAGTCTCTTCCCCTGTCACACCCCAGGACGGTCCGCCCCTTCCTGCGCCATCGCATCTTTATTGGAGTCGAGGATGGCTGGCGGAGGTTTACAACCGGACTTTCGGCAGCAGCCCGGCCCCAAGCAGCAGCGGCCCGGCCCCAAGCAGCAGCGGCCCGGCCCCAAGCAGCAGCGGCCCGGCCCCAAGCAGCAGCAGCGGCCCGGCCCCAAGCAGCAGCAGCAGCAGCAGCGGCCCGGCCCCAAGCAGCAGCAGCCCGGCCCCAAGCAGCAGCAGCAGCGGCCCGGCCCCAAGCAGCAGCAGCAGCAGCAGCCCGGCCCCAAGCAGCAGCAGCCCGGCCCCAAGCAGCAGCAGCCCAGCCCCAAGCAGCAGCAGCCCGGCCCCAAGCAGCAGCAGCCCGGCCCCAAGCAGCAGCAGCCCGGCTCCAAGCAGCAGCAGCCCAGCCCCAAGAAGCAGCCCAGCATGGGAGACCCAACCCAGCCCAGATGTCGCTGATGTCGCCAAACAGAAAGCGGAGAATCTGATCTGGGCTGTGAGTCCCCATCGCACCGACAATTCCAGCCACTACTCCTCAGGTCCTCCTCGCTAGTTCCTTCCCACCTCCCCTGTGATGCCCCCCCCCCCCCCCCCCCACCTCCCATAGAAACATAGAAATTAGGTGCAGGAATAGGCCATTCGGCCCTTCGAGCCTGCACCGCCATTCAATATGATCATGACTGATCATCCAACTCAGTATCCCGTACTTGCCTTCTTTCCATACCCTCTGATCCTGTTAGCCACAAGGGCCACATCTAACTCCCTCATAAATATAGCCAATGAACTGGCCTCAACTACCCTCTGTGGCAGAGAGTTCCAGAGACCCACCACTTTCTGTGTGAAAAAAGTATTTCTCATCTCGGTCTTAAAGGATTTCCACCTTATCCTTAAGCTGTGACCCCTTGTCCTGGACCTCCCCAACAGCGGGAACAATCTTCCTGCATCTAGCCTGTCCAGCCCCTTAAGAATTTTGTACATTTCTATAAGATCCCCTCTCAATCTCCTAAATTCTCGCGAGTATAAACCGAGTCTATCCAGTCTTTCTTCATAAGACAGTCCTGACATCCCAGGAATCAGTCTGGTGAACCTTCTCTGCACTCCCTCTATGGCAATAATGTCCTTCCTCAGATTTGGGGACCAGAACTGTACGCAATACTCCAGGTGAGGTCTCACCAAGACCCTATACAACTGAAGTAGAACCTCCCTACTCCTATCACAAATCCTTTTGCTATGAAAGCTAACGTACCATTCGCTTTCTTCACTGCCTGCTGCACCTGCATGCCTACTTTCAATGACTAGTGTACAATGACACCCAGGTCTCGCTGCATCTCCCCTTTTTCTAATCGGCCACTGTTTATGCCACCAAAGTGGATAACCTCACATTTATCCACATTATACTGCATCTGCCAAACATTTCCCCACTCACCCAGCCTATCCAAGTCACCTTGCAGTCTCCTAGCATCCATCTCACAGCTAACACTGCCCCCCAGCTTAGTGTCATCTGCAAACTTGGAGATATTGCCTTCAATACCCTCATCCAGATCATTAATATATATTGTAAATAGCTGGGGTCTCAGCACTGAGCCTTGCGGTACCCCACTAATCACTGCCTGCCATTGTGAAAAGGACCCGTTTACTCCTACTCTTTGCTTCCTGTCAGCCAGCCAGTTCTCTATCCACATCAATAATGAACCCCTAATGCCGTATGCTTTAAGTTTGTATACTAATGTCTTATGTGGAACCTTGTCGAAAACCTTCTGGAAGTCCAGATACACCACATCCACTGGTTTTCCCTCATCCTCGCTACTAGTTACATCCTCGAAAAATTCCACAAGATTCATCAGACATGATTTACCTTTCGTAAATCTATGCTGACTTTGTCCAATGATTTCACCACTTTCCAAATGTGCTACTATCCCATCTTTAATAACTGATTCTAGCAGTTCTCCCACTACCGATGTTAGACTAACTTGTGTGTAATTCCCCGTTTTCTCTCTCCCTCCCTTCTTAAAAAGAGGGGATACATTTGCTACCCACCAATCCTCAGGAACTACTCCAGAATCTAAAGAGTTTTGAAAGATTATCACTAATGCATCCACTATTTCTGGGGCTACTTCCTTAAGTACTCTGGGATGCAGCCTATCTGGCCCTGTGGATTTATCGGCCTTTAATCCATTCAATTTATCCAACACCACTTCCTGGCTAACCTGGATTTCACTTTGCAATGGCTCTTGCCCCGTCCTTTCTCCAAGCTCACTCCCCTTCCCCCCCCACAACTGCCCTGCATCCACACACTCACCCACCCACAGCCCCCCCACACACCCACTCACACATCCCGCCCACACAAACCCCCAGCCCACACACCCCCACACAACCACCCCTTCCCCTCAACCCCTCACAAACCTAAACCCCCACCTTCCCCACAGCCCGCCCCCACAAGCCCTTCCCCACACAACACCCCCGACCGCGCACACCCCTCCCCTCAAAAACCGCTTCACCCGCACACCTCTCCCCCCCACAAACCCCCTCCCCCCACACACACACGCCCACCCACACACACACATCCACACATACAACCTCACAGCCACACACACATCCACACACATATATATCCACACACCCGCACACATACATCCACACAGATACATGTTTGACAGGTACACACAGACACACACATAAACTACAGATATACAAACAATGAAGCACTTTTGGGGTTATTTTAAGTTAAAGGCAATAGCCCTCATTTGCAAAAGGATCATGGGAGGGGGAGGGGGGGTCTGTAACATAAATATAGGCTCATTGTAACTTAAAATGAATATTTATCGAGTAAACATCAGAATATTTGATTCTTGGTCTGGATGTGACATTAACATCAGAAATAAGACGTTTTACCCTTACATGTCAGTCCCCCAGCCTGGCACTGCCCCAGTCCCACTATGGCCGTGACCCCCACTCTGCACACTGGCAGTTAGTGGGGTTCAGTAAACGGGGAAACCCACAGGATCTGTACTGACCCATTAATTAGGCTGGTTCAGGAACTGGACCTCTGCGGCAGTCTCATTCAAAATACACACTCACAATTATATTCGTTATATTGTTTTTATATAATATAATTATCTATAATTATCTATAATTATATATAACTACAGTCATATTCACAAGTCATATATATATATGGAAGAATAACATATGGTTTAAATATGTTTACCAGCTTCAGGCCGGTGGACGGTGACATCGGGAGCTCGCGGGTCCCTGGTGGGAGACCGCTTTTCGGAGCTCCCGCAACGGCAACTTCTCCCGCCCGAGATGTGGGGTTGAAAATGACCTGGAGCGGGGCCTTACATCGCCCGGCGCGGCTTTAATGGCCGCGGGACTTGCTAGCGCCCACCGGGGGCTCCAACATCAAGACCCGGAGTGGGGCCTTACATCGCCCGGCGCGGCTTTAATGGCCGCGGGACTTGCTAGCGCCCACCGGGGGCTCCAACATCAAGACCCGGAGTGGGGCCTTACATCGCCCGGCGCGGCTTTAATGGCCGCGGGACTTGCTAGCGCCCACCGGGGGCTCCAACATCAAGACCCGGAGTGGGGCCTTACATCGCCCGGCGCGGCTTTAATGGCCGCGGGACTTGCTAGCGCCCACCGGGGGCTCCAACATCAAGACCCGGAGTAGGGCCTTACATCGCCCGGTGCGGCCTTAACTGCTGCGCCCGCCGGGGGCTTTGACTCTGACATCGGGAGGAGAATGGGGAGTGCAGGGGAGAGATAAGACTTTGCCTTCCTTCACAGTGAGGAGGAGATTCACTGTGATGGATGTTTGTGTAAATTGTGTTGTGTCTTGGTTCTTTCTTGTTTGTATGACTGCAGAAACTAAATTTCGTTTGAACCTCAATGACAATAAACGGTATTGTATTGTATTGTATAGAGAGCAGCACGGAATTAGGCTCCCATGGAATAATATGAGCATTGAACACTAGATGGCGCTTCCTTTTTCTATCTCATTTTCTAAATGGCTTAATTAATTAATGTGCAGCTTTTGGTACTGACAAGTTATGACATCCTTCTCAATAATATTTTATAATTGTCCGTATCGTATATTTTATAATTATAATTTGTGACCCAAGTCTGGGATCTACTTGAAATTTTGCTGAGATTTAGAACTGTACAAAATTTCAAGTGGATCACAGACATGGGTCACAAAAGTTAAATTCTAGACACATTTTCGATGCTCGGCCCACAGCCTAAATGTGAGGTTATCCACTTTGGTGGCAAGAACAAGAAGTCAGATTATTATCTGAATGGTGTCAGATTAGGAAAAGGAGAAGTACGAGACCTGGGTGTCCTTGTACATCAGTCACCGAAAGTAAGCATGCAGGTACAACAGGCAGTGAAAAAAGCTAATGGCATGTTGGCCTTCATAACGAGAGGATTTGTGTATAGGAGTAAAGAGGTCCTTCTGCAGTTGTACAGGGCCCTGGTGAGACCACATCTGGAGTATTGTGTGCAGTTTTGGTCTCCTAATTTAAGGAGGGACATCCTTGCTATTGAGGCAGTGCAGCATAGGTTCACCAGGTTAATTCCCGGGATAGCGACACTTGTCATATGATGAAAGAATGGAACAACTGAGCTGGTATTCACTGGAATTTAGAAAGATTAAAGGGGATTTTATAGAAACATATAAAATTATAAAAGGATTGGACAAGCTAGATGCAGGGATTTGACACGCGAGATGCAAGAAACATGATGTTGGGGGAGTGCAGAACCAGGGGCCACAGTTTAAAAATACGGGGTAGACCATTTAGAACTGAGAAGGCAGTGGAGGCTGATTCACTAGATGCATTCAAAAGATTTAGATAGAGCTCTTAGGGCTAACAGAATCAAGGGATATGGGGAGAAGACAGGAACGGGATACTGCTTGTGGCTGATCAGTCATGATGACATTGAATGTTGAAGGCTGGCTCGAAGGGCCGAATGGCCTACTCCTGCACCCATTTTCTATGTATCTATGTGACTTGCTAATCTTGCCCTGTATGTTCTCATCCAAATCAATCATGTAGATGGCAAACAGTTACGGGCCCAGCACTGAACCCTGAGGCACACCACTAGTCACAGGCCTCCAGTCTGAGAAGCAACCTTCCACCATCACCCTCTGCTTTCTTGCATGGAACCAATTTGCTATCCATTCAGCTATCTCTCCTTGGATCCCATGCTACCTAACCTTCCAAAGCAGTCTACCATGCGGAACCTTGTCGAATGCTTTGCCGAAGTCCATGTACACAACATCTACAGCTCTGCCCTCATCGACCTTTTTGGTCACGTCTTCAAAAAAATCATTCAGATTTGTAAGTCAGGACTCCCCACGTACAAAACCATGCTGACTATTCCTAATCAGCCTTTACCCATCTAAATCCCTGTATAACCTATCCCTCAGAATACTCTCTGTTAACTTTCTAACCACAGATGTTAAGCTCACTGGCCTATAGTTCCCAGCATTTTCCCTGCAGCCCCTTCTTGAAAAGAGGCACAACATTTGCCACCCTCCAGTCTTCTGGCACCTCTCCTGTATTTAAGGACGACTCATAAATTTCAACCAGGGCTCCTGCAATTTCCTCTCTAGTTTCCCGCAATGTTCTGATATCTGATCACACCCTGGAGATTTGTCTACCTTCATACATGACAGTACGACGGTAACACTGACTGCTCTCAAGACACGTCAAAGGTTTCAAAGGTCTCTTATTGACACATGTACCAATTAAGGAACAGTGATATGCAAATTACCCTAGCAACAAGACACACATCTACATAAAAGTTAACATAAACAGCCACCACAGCAGATTCCCCACATTCCTCACTGTGATGGAAGGTAAAAAAGTTCAAAACTTCTTCCTCTTTATTCTCCCGCAGGGCGATCGAAGCTCCCGCGTCGGGGCGATTGAAACTCCCGCGTCGGGGCGATTGAAACTCCCGCGTCGGGGCGATTGAAACTCCCGCGTCGGGGCGATTGAAACTCCCGCAGCCGGCGGTCAAACCTCCCGCATCGGGGCGATTGAAGTACGGGAGACAAGTGTACTTAGTACGGGAGACAAGTGTAGGAGCGGTGTACTGACTGTGTGGGCAGATATTTTGGTAGTGTTTGCCCATGGGGTTCACTGTCGAGGGCTTCATAATGCAGAGAGCATTATAAACTGTGGAGCGATTAACCCTGGAAAGGGGGGAGACTTCTCTCTGAGTTGGACCCAGGAAACTGAAGCAGGCTCACTTAGACTTAATATTTTCTGAGGTTATTAACGACAGATAAATGAAGGGTTTAGAGGGCCACATGCAGGGAAATAGGACGACCCCATGACGCCAACTTGGACGGCACGGCCAAGCTGGGCCGAAGGACCTGTTTCCGTGTTGTTCAGCACCATGACTAAGGCCCATCCAGTGGGATTGCACAGTTTGTATTTTTCCTTTTAAAAGATACAGTGTATTTTGGTGACTATTGCACACAGCAGACCAGAAGTGCCTTCAATACCCAGATATACCAGATCCACACAAAATCTTTTTTTGTGGCAACTATTTATATTGTTTGTCTCCCGCACTAAGTCACCCAACCCCACTCCCCCCCCCCCCCCCCTCCCTCCCTTTCCCTGCCAACTCCAGTCCCGTTCCATCCCATGGATCTGCCCATGACCCTACTACGTCTACTTTGTCGAGTGGACCATCTTGCTCACTACAGGATGTTTGGTGATAACTGACAGACGTGATAAACAGGCAGAGAAAAGATCACCCAATCAGGCCGGGTCTGGTGAATGCAGTGATTCTGTTGCTAACCTGTTCTGGGCAGTTCCGCCTCAAATATCACTGTCGTCATTTCTGGAAAAAGCTAGTTTCACTTTCGAGAATCAGTTTCTATTCAGGATAAGGAAACGATTGAGTGAGGAAATCATTTCCTGCAGCACCTTCTCAATCGACACAACAGTAAAGGAGCAGCTAAAGCTGTGAAAAGAAATTCAAAGAGCTTTGTATCTAATGAACACCATGAGGTAGAGAACACTGTAATTCCTTCTGTATTAAGTTGATGTGTTAATCATTGTTGGTTTGAAAGTATGTGTAATGCGTTACGTTACATTTGATGTGTGTAGTTGCTCCTGTATGTTCAGAGATACATCATTAAATGTAGGTTTACGTGTAGAAAGAAAGTTATTTCAAGCTGATGAATTGTCATTATTAGAACAACATCTTATCTCCTATCTGGCAAACTTACAGCCAAACTTCAGACAGCAAATGTTTTTGTTGTTATTCAGACTACTTGCATGTGTCATAGTTTCTCTGTCATTGTGGTTAAATATGTGTTTCTATAGACAAAAGTGGGCTTTTTGATCCACCATCTACACTAATCCTATTTGATACCAGTTCAATGGATATTTATGTCACAAATGCAAATAACCAGTACATAGTGAAATTCATTTTGCATACAATGCCGGTGCCATCATGTGTGGTGCCATTTCATTGAGTTCACCGTCAGGATTCCCGTGTGCTCGTTCAACCGGAGCGACTCCCGATCACCTCCGCCGCCCACGACCGGCTCGGCCCGCAAACCGTCTTCCCTCTCATCTCCTCGCCGGGCATCTTATGTCCCGGGGGCAACCTCCTGCAGCCTACCTTCGAGGCATTAAGCCGGTTCACCTTCCTACCGGCCCTTGGTCTCCACGCCCAATGTCTCCAGCAACTCCATCCCAGTATTCCACATCCGATGAGCTATCGGGCGGTTCCGCGTCCAAGGAGCCTCCAAGCGAGTCCAGCCGCCCGGTGAATGCGCCCGGTTTCGGCTCTTCTGCCGTCTGATGGACTGTCCAGTGACGGAGCCTCCGGCGGTTCCACGTCTAACGGGTTCTGGGTTGGTTCGGCCGTCCGACGAGTCTTCTGTGGCTTGGTGATGCAGTGCTCGACGAGATACATCTTAAACATTGTTCCTGCCTCAACATGCACTCAGGCGCTGGGTTTAGATTTAAACTATCCTCCTCAGTAACAACTGCCTTCTTGAGCTCTCTCTAAGTCTCTTATCTTTAATTCTAAATCTATGCCAGCAGGCAGGTTTGCCACTGCTACACGGGTGGGTTTAAACTAAATAGTGTGGGAGGGGGGCAGAGACAAATTTGAAATGCAAGGATGGAGTTAAAGGATTGACTCCCAGGTGGAAGAGAATGGGCTAATTAATGATAGCCAACATGGCTTTGTATGCAGCAGGTGATATTTTACTAAACTTGAGTGTGTTTCTGTGAGGTGACAGATATTGATGAAGATAGGGTGATGGATGTTGTATACCTGTATATGGATTATAGTAAGGCTTTTGATCAAGTCCCTCATCGTAGGCTGATCCAGAAGATTAAGATGCATAGAATACACGGACATTAGACAATAGACAATAGGTGCAGGAGTAGGCCATTCGGCCCTTCGAGCCAGCACCGTCATTCACTGTGATCATGACTGATCATCCACAATCAGTAGCCCGTCCCTCCCTTCTCCCCATATCCCTTGACTCCGCTATCTTTAGGAGCTCTATTTAACTCTCTCTTGAAAGCATCCAGAGAATTGGCCTCCATTGCCTTCTGAGGCAGAGAATTCCACGGATTCACAACTCTCTGTGTGAAGACATTTTTCCTCATCTCCGTTTTCCCCTTATTCTTAAACTGTGGCCCCTGGTTCTGGACTTCCCCAACATTGGGAACATGTTTCCTGCCTCTAGCATGTCCAATCCCCAAATAATATTATATGTTTCAATAAGATACCCTCTCATCCTTCTAAATTCCAGTGTATACAAGCCCAGACACTCCATTCTTTCAACATATGACCGTCCCACCATCTCGGGAATTAACCACGTGAACCTACGCTGCACTGCCCCAACAGCAAGAATGTCCTTCCTCAAATTTGGGGACCAAAACTGCACACAATACTCCAGGTGTGGTCTCACTAGGGGCCTGTGCAACTGCAGAAGGGCCTTCACTGTGACTGGGTTGTATTGATTCAGAACTGGCTGGTTCATAGAAGACAGTGTGGTGTGTTGGAAGATATTCTGGCTGGATGTCTGTGACCAGTGGAGTTTGCAGGGATCTGTGCTGGGACATCTGCAGGTTGTGTACAGGCAGATGCGATCAGTTTAATTTGGCGTCATGTTTGGCTCAAGCGATGTGGACCAAAGGGCCCATCCCTCTGTTGTGCTGTTCCTAATGACAAGGAATCATTAATAGAAGATAACATAGAAAATAGGTGCAGGAGGAGGCCATTCGGCCCTTCAAGCCAGCATCACTTAATGAATGAAATTAATGGATTCAACATTTCATTTGAAGGATTGCCCAGTTGTACTTTGTTAACAGTTTTGTGAATCGTGTCAAAAGATTAGGCTGCATGAAGACATTCCTTTTGTCTTGTGCCGACCTACATCTAATTTGGCTCATGAGCATCAGCGACTGTTGTACCTCAATGCACTTTGTACAGCATTGGTATTGCTTCATTATTACCATGAGTAACTAGGTGTGTTTGATGTGCCATCCAGGCAACTCATAAGATGCACAAAGACAATCAAAGCATTCCTGAGTACAACGGGGAGTGCAAAAGGTGAAAGGAAAAATAATGCAAACTGTAATGTTACAATTTAGAGCAGCACAGTAGTGCAGTGTTGATGTTGCTGCCCACAGCGCCAGCGACATGGGTCCCATCCAGACCATGGGTGCTGTCTACACAGAGTTCCTACCTTCTCCCTGTGACCGCATGGGCTTTCTCCAGGTGTCATTGAGTCATGGCATCATACGGAGTGGAAATGGGCCCTTGGTCTAACTTACTCACAACAACCAACATGTCCCATCTACACTAGTCCCACTTGCTTGCATTTGGCCCATATCCCTCTAAACTGTCCTGTCCATATACCTGTCTAAATGTTTCTTAAACATTGCAATAGTACCTGCCTGAACTACCTTCTCTGGCAACTTGTTCCATACACCCACCATCTTATGAGTGAAAAAGTGACCTCTCAGGACTTATTAAATCTTTCCCCCCTCACCTTAAATCTATATCCTTGATTCCCCTACCATGGGGAAGAGGCTCTGAAGGCCTCTGATCTTCTGAAGAAGGGTCTCGACCTGAAACGTCATCCATTCCTTCTCCCCAGAGGAGCTGCCTGTCCCGCTGAGTTACTCCAGCTTTTTGTATAAAGGGTCTGTCCCACCTGCATGCGATTGCATGCGTTTGCCGTGACCAAACGGAAATGGAGTTTGCGCTAAGTACACGCTAAGTTCGTGCATGACGTAATTCGCGTCATACTCACCAATCAGCTGGGCAGGAGGCGGGCTGACTCAATTTGGGCATCGCATGGCGTTGGGTGGTGACGTCATTGCGCAACGCCACGCGTGACATCATCGCACAGCGCCACGCACTAGGCGTACAACGTCAAGACGCTGCATACGCCCTCAATGCGCCTGCGGGCCGACAGGCCGTTGGCGCGTGAGATTTTCGGACAGTGCGGGATTTTCGGAGCCCCGCGCGATGCCGGGACCAGGCCCGCACAATTCCAAATAACTCCGCGCTTCAAAAAGGGACCGGCCCCGCGCGGCCCGTACGCCTCAAGCAACCATGTTTGGACGTGCCAGGCGCATGCAATCGCATGCAAGTGGGACAGGCCCTTTAGGTACAAAAGATCAAACGTCGCCTATCTCCTTCGCTCCTGAGATGATCAAATTAGATGCACCCGCTGAGTTTCTCCAGCCTTTTGTGTACCATCACAATGAGATTGATTGCGAAATAAGGAATACATTCCTATGGGGCTGTCCCACTGTACGAGCTAATTCAAGAGTTCTGCCGAGTTTCCCCGAAATCGAACTAGAAGAATTACGGTAATAGCTGCTCGTAGGTACTCGGGGCTCTCGTGAACATCTTTCAACATGTTGAAAAATCTTCACGAGTCTTCACGAGCTTACCACGTTTCCCCGAGTACCTGCTGTTAGTTTTACGAGCCGCTAAGAGACGTCCCGAGCTCCAACATTCTACGTGCTTCCACAAGTTAGATTTTTTTTGAAACCCGGGAGAGTTCTTGAATTAGATCATGCAGTGGGACAGCCCCATTACCGTAAGTGAGGTTAGTTCAATACAGAAGTCTGAAAACACAGGGGAAGAAGCTGTTCTTGCATTTGGTGTAATATGCTTTCAAACTTTTGTATCATCTATCCAATGGGATTGAAGAGTAGAGGCAATGACTGCAGTGTGAAGTGTAGATGGAGTCAATTAGGGGAGAGGGGGGTGGGTGGTGTTGGCTTGCATGATGGGCTGGGCTGTTTCCTCAACTCTGCTATTTCCTGCTGCCTTGATGTAAATTAGGACACATGCTCCACTCCTCTTCCCGAAGTTGATGACCAGGTCCTTGGTTTTGCAAGTGGAGATTGGGATAGAGATTGTTGCCTTGACACAAGGTAACAATTCTCCATCTCCTTCCTGCACTCCATCTCGTCATTGCTGGAGACCTGGTACCTTTTGCAAGCTTGTAAATGGAGTTAGAGCAGAAGTGGCCGCATTGTCGTGATTGTACAGGAAATATAGTAAAGGGCACCAGTGTTGAGAATTACTTCGGAGGATATTTTGTCACAGTACGGTAGATGGATAACATGGTAGATGGATCATAGAACATAGAATCGTACAGCACAGGAGGGCCCCAATCACCTTTCTTGCCTCCCTCAATAACCTGCAGTAGATCCCATTGGGCCCGAGAAGACTTATCCAAATTCATGCTCTTCAAGAGTCTCAGCACCACCTCCTTCTGGATCTCAAACCGTCCCAACATATTAGTCGTCTCCATACTGACCTTACTGTCCTCCAAGTCCTTCTCAATGAATGCAGATGCCAAGGACTCGTTTAGCACCTCATCTACTTCATCTGACTCCAAACATAGATACCCTCCTTTATCCTTGAGTGTTCTACCTTCTTCCTGGTCACCCTCTAACATAGATACATAGAAAATAGTTTCAGGAGTAGGCCATTCGGCCCTTTGAGCCAGCATTGCCATTCAATTCATGGCTGACCATCCACAATCAGTAGCCCGTTCCTGCCTTCTCCCCATATCCCTTGATTCCACTAACCCTAAGAGCTCTGTCTAACTCTCTTTTGAATGCATCCAGTGAATCGGCCACCACTGCCTCTGAGGGAGAGAATTCCACAAATTCACAACTCTGGGTGAAAACATTTTTCCTCGTCTCAGTTCTAAATGGCTTACGCCTTATTCTTAAACTATATAACCATATAACAATTACAGCGCGGAAACAGGCCCTCTCGTCCCTTCCAGTCCGTGCCGAACATTCATTTTCCCCTAGTCCCATCTACCTGCACTCAGACCATACCCCTCCATTCCCTTCCCTTCCATATACCTATCCACTTTACTTTTAAATGTTAAAATCGATCCTGCCTCCACCACTTCTGCTGGAAGCTCATTCCACACAGCCACCACTCTGAGTAAAGAAGTTCCCCCTCATGTTAACCCTAAGCTTCTGTCCCTTAATTCTCATGTCATGCCCTCTTGTTTGAATCTTCCCTACCCTCAATGGGAAAAGCTTATCCACGTCAACTATGTCTATCCCTTTCATCATTTTAAAGACCTCAATCAAGTCCCCCCTTAACCTTCTGCGCTCCAAAGAATAAAGACCTAACTTGTTCAACCTTTCTCAGTAACTTAGTTGCTGGAACCCAGGCAACATTCTAGTAAATCTCCTCAGTACTCTCTCTATTTTGTTGACATCCTTCCGATAATTAGGCGACCAAAATTGTACACCATACTCCAGAATTGGTCTCACCAAAGACTTGTACAATTTTAACATTACTTCCCTACTCCTATATTCAATGCTCTGATTTATAAAGGCCAGCACACCAAAAGCTTTCTTTACCACCCTATCTACATGCAATTCCACCTTCAGGGAACTATGCACAGTTATTCCTAGATCCCTCTGTTCCACAGCATTCCTCAATTCCCTACCATTTACCATGTGCGTCCTATTTTGATTTGTCCTGCCAAGATGTAGCACCTCACACTTATCAGCATTAAACTCCATCTGCCATCTTTCAGCCCACTCTTCCAAATGGCCCAAATCTCTCTGTAGACTTTGAAAATCTACTTCATTATCCACAACACCACCTATCTTAGTATCATCTGCATACTTACTTATCCAATTTTCCACCCCATCATCCAGATCATTGATGTACATGACAAACAACAGTGGACCCAACATAGATCCCTGAGGCACCCCACTGGTCACCGGCTTCCAACCTGACAAACAGCCATCCACTATTAAACTGTGGCCCCTGGATGAAGTAGAGTTGGGGTCTGTTGCAGATCTGGCTGAGTGAGGCCCGAAGTTTCGGGAGAGTCAAGGCGAGGTCCTGCTGGTGCCGGCGCATCGGAGGCAGAGTCCACCCACATCTTTGTCAGTTTGCTCCCTAGCAGTGCAGGCCGGATGGTGTTAAAAACACTGAAGAAGTAAAAACCATGACTCACACAAAGCTTCCCGGCTTATCCAGGTGAGCATAGGAACGATGGAGCAGGTGGATGATGGCGTCTTCAACCCTGACCTGTGTTCGGTAAGCAAACTGCAGGGGGTCCAGGTAGGGTTTAACCTGGGGTCGCAGGTGAGTGAGCACCAGCCTCTCCAGGGACTTCATGATGTGTGAAGCCAGCGCCACTGGTCTGTAGTCATTGGAGGAGCTGGGGCACATCCTCTTTGGTATAGGAACAAGGCAGGATGTCTTCCACATCACAGGAACCCTCTCCAGGCCCAGGTTGAAGATATGCTGGAGTACTCCACACATCTCGTCTTGAGTAGCCTCGGGCTGACATCATCGGGACCCGTGGCTTTGCCTGTGTGGAGTCTGCTCAGCTCCTTCCTCACTTGCTCAGCCTTGATGGTCTGGTGCGACAAAGAAAGGCCAGAGGAAGTGGACCAGGGGGATTGAGGGGGAGAGTCTGTCGGGGAGCAGGGGGGAGGGTGGGTAGAGGCCCCACCATCAAATCTATTAAATAACAGGATGACTGTAGCTGGTTGGCCCAGTCCTGATCGCTTTCCATCCCCAGGCCACTGGTCTTCTTGTAGCCTGTAATACTCTTCATCCCGCTCCACACATCCCTCATGTTGTTCTGGCCGCAACCTCGCAATTCCAAACACTGTTCTAGGTTCTACGTTCCTCAGCTTTACCCACATTACTCATTGAAGTAAACACACTTCAGCCCCTCATATCCCCATATTTGAGAACCTCTCCTCTGCAACACTGACACCCCCGATCTACCCTTCTCCCTCCTCCGATCTACCGGTCTTTCCTCTGAGACTTACTTACAATAACCTCCACTTTCTCATCAGCCCATCCATTTGCTGACCTGCTGCTCTCATTCCCACCCCACTGTCTTTCTAGTTTCCCCTCTCCCCAGTAGCATGAGCAAACATCCAGGGAGTGGATGTGCATGCATCACCCAAGTATGCACATTAAAGCTTTGCTGCCGATACATCATGTAGATTGATGCCTGTGTGCTGCCAAATTGGGCTGTGGCAAATCAAACAATACTGTGGATGAGTGAGTGGGCAGATGCGTGGCAGATGCAGTATAATATAGATAAATGTGAGGTTATCCACTTTGGCGGCAAAAACAAGGGGGCAGATTATTATCTCAATGGAGTTAGGTTAGGTTAGTCGGAGGTAAAGAGAGACCTGGGTTTCCTTGCACTGAAAGTTGGCGTGCAGGTACAGCAGACAGTGAAGAAAGCTAATGGAATGTTGACCTTCATAACAAGAGGATTTCAGTACAGGAGTAAAGAGGATCTTTTGCAGTTGTATAGGACTCTGGTAAGACTATATCTGGAGTATTGTGTACAGTTTTGGTCTCCTAATTTGAAGAAGTACATCCCTGTGATTGAGGCAGTAGGTTCACGAGATTGATCCCTGGGATGGCGGGACTGTCATATGAGGAAAAATTGACAAGACTAGGCTTGTATTCACTGGTGTTTAGATGTGGGGGCATCTTATAGAAACATATAAAATTATAAAAGGACTGGACAAGCTAGATGCAGGAAAAATGTTCCCAATGTTGGGCGAGTCCAGAAGTAGGGGCCACCGTCTTAGAATAAAGGGGAGGCTATTTAAGACTGAGGTATGGATAGAACTAAGGAATTGTAAGGATAAAATTACACTAATGGAACTAATCCACAGGCCCCCAAACAGTAGCCTGGACATTGGGTGCAAGTTGAACTAGGAGTTAGAATTGGCTTGTAGCAAAAATAATGCTGTGGTTGTCATGGGAGATTTCAGCATTCAGGTAGACTGGGAGAATCAGGTTGGTACTGGACCCCAAGAAAGGGGCTTTGTAGAGTGCCTTCGTGATGGATTCTTAGAACAGCTTGTATTGGAGCCGACCAGGGATAATGCAATTCTGGATTTAGTGTTGTGTAATGAACTGGATTTGATAAAGGACCTTGAGGTTAATGAGCCATTAGGAGGCAGTGACCATAACATGGTCAGGTTTAATCTACAATTGGATAGGGAGAAGGGTAGATCGGAGGTGTCAGCGTTGCAGTTGAATAAAGGGGTCGATGAATAAAGGGAACTATGAATATTGAATAAAGGGGACTATGGGGCCATGAGGGAGGAGCTGGCCAAAGTTGACTGGAAAGATACACTAGCAGGGATGACAGTGGGACAAAAATGGCAGGTATTTCTAGGAATAATACAGAAGGTGCAGGATCAGTTCATTCCTAGAGGGAAGAAAGATTCCAAGGGGAGAAAGGGACAACCATGGCTGACAAGGGACGTCAGGGACAGTATAAAAATTAAAGCGAAGAAGTACAACGTAGCAAAGATGAGCGGGAAGCAAGAGGATTAGGTAATGTTTAAAGAACAACAGAAGATAACCAAAAAGACAATACGGGAAGAAAAGATGAGGTACGAAGGTAAGCTAGCCAAGAATGTAAAGCAGGATAGTAAAAAGCTTCTTTAGGTACGTGAAGAGGAAAAAATTAGTTAAGACCAAAGTTGGACCCTTGAAGACCGAAAAAAATGAATTTATTATGGTGAACAAGGAAATGGCAGATGAGTTGAACAAGCACTTTGGATCTGTCTTCACTAAGGAGGACACAAACAATCTTCCTGATATAGTAGTGGCCAGAGAATCTGGGGTGACGGAGCAACTGAAGGAAATCCACATTAGGCAGGAAATAGTGTTGGATAGACTGATGGGACTGAAGACTGATAAATCCCCAGGGCCTGATGGTCTGCATCCCAGGGTACTTAAGGAAGTGGCTCTAGAAATAGTGGATGAATTGCTGATAATTTTCCAATATTCTATAGATTCAGGATCAGCTCCTGTGGATTGGAAGGTAGCTAATGTTATCCCACTTTTTAAGAAAGGCGGGAGAGAGAAAACAGGGAATAATAGACCAGTTAGCCTGGCATCGGTGGTGGGGAAGATGCTGGAGTCAATTATAAAAGATGAGATAGTCGAACATTTGGTTAGCAGTGACAGGATCGGTCCGAGTCAGCATGGATTTACGAAGGCAAATCATGCTTGACTAATCTTCTGGAATTTTTTGAAGATGTAACTAGAAAAATGGACAAGGGAGAGCCAGTGGATGTAGTGTACCTGGACTTTCAGAAAGCATTTGATGAGGTCCCACATAGGAGATTATTGGGCAAAATTAGGGCACATGGTATTCGGGGTGGACTGCTGACATGGATAGACAAGTGACTGGCAGACAGGAAACAAAGAGTAGGGATTAACGGGTCTCTTCCAGAATGTCAGGCAGTGACTAGTGGGGTACCGCGAGGCTCCATGCTGGTACCGCAGCTATTTACAATATACATCAATGATTTGGATGAAGGGATTCAAAGTAACATTAACCATATAACAATTACAGCACGGAAACAGGCCTTCTCGGCCCTTCCTGTCCGTGCCGACCATTGATTTTCCCCTAGTCCCATCTACCTGCACTCAGACCATACCCCTCCATTCCCTTCCCGTCCATATACCTATCCACTTTACTTTTCAATGTTAAAATCGATCCTGCCTCCACCACTTCTGCTGGAAGATCATTCCACACAGCCACCACTCTCTGAGTAAAGAAGTTCCCCCTCATGTTACCCCTAAACTTCTGTCCCTTAATTCTCATGTCATGCCCTCTTGTTTGAATCTTCCCTACCCTCAATGGGAAAAGCTTATCCACGTCAACTCTGTCTATCCCTTTCATCATTTTAAAGACCTCAATCAAGTCCCCCCTTAACCTTCTGCACTCCAAAGAATAAAGACCTAACTTGTTCAACCTTTGTAACTTAGTTGCTGGAACCCAGGCAACATTCTAGTAAATCTCCTCTGTACTCTCTATTTTGTTGACATCCTTCCTAATTATGCGACAAAAATTGTACACCATGCTCCAGAATTGGTCTCACCAATGCCTTGTACAATTTTAACATTACTTCCCTACTCCTATATTCAATGCTCTGATTTATAAAGGCCAGCACATCAAAAGCTTTCTTTACCACCCTATCTACATGCGATTCCACCTTCAGGGAACAATGCACAGTTATTCCTAGATCCCTCTGTTCCACAGCATTCCTCAATTCCGTACCATTTACCATGTACGTCCTATTTTGATTTGTCCTGCCAAGATGAAGCACCTCACACTTATCAGAATTAAACTCCATCTGCCATCTTTCAGCCCACTCTTCCAAATGGCCCAAATCTCTCTGTAGACTTTGAAAATCTACTTAATTATCCACAGCACCACCTATCTTAGTATCATCTGCATACTTACTTATCCAATTTTCCACCCCATCATTTGGATCATTGACGTACATGACAAACAACAGTGGACCCAACACAGATCCCTGAGGCACCCCACTGGGCACCGGCTTCCACCCTGACAAACAGCCATCCACCATTACTCTCTGGCATCTCCCATTCAGCCACTGTTGAATCCATCTTGCTATTCCACCATTAACACCCAAAGATTGAACCTTCTTAACCAACCTTCCATGGGGAACCTTGTCAAAGGCCTTACTGAAATCCATACAGACAACATCCACTGCTTTACCCTCATCAATTTCCCTAGGAACCTCTTCAAAAAATTCAAGAAGGTTTGTCAAACATGACCTTCCAGGCACAAATCCATGTTGACAGTTCTTGATCAGACCCTGTTTATCCAGATGCTTATATATATTATCTCTAAGTATCCTTTCTAAATTAGCAAATTTGCAGATGATACAAACCTGGGTGGCAATGTGAACTGTGAGGGGAATGCTATGAGAAGAATGCAGGCTGACTTGGACAGGTTGGGGGAGTGGGCAGATGCATGGCTGATGAAGTTTAAGGCGGATAAATGAGAGGTTATCCTATTTGGTAGCAAAAACAGGAAATCAGATTACTATCTAAATGGTGTCAAGTTGGGGAAAGGGGCAGTACAACGGGATCTGGGGGTCCTTGTACATTAGTCTATGAAAGTAAGCATGCAGGTACAGCAGTGAAGAAAGCGAATGGCATGTTGGCTTTTATAACAACAGGAATCTAATATAGGAGCAATGAGATCCTTCTGCAGTTGTACAGAGCCCCACTGAGACCACACCTGGAGTATTGTGTGCAGTTTTGGTCACCTAATTTGAGGAAGGACATTCTTGCTATTGAGGGAGTGCAGCGTAGGTGTACAAGGTTAATTCCCGGGATGGCGGGACTGTCATATGCTGAGAGAATGGAGCAGCTGGGCTTGTACACTCTGGAGTTTAGAAAGATGAGAAGGTATCTCATTGAAACATATAAGTTTGTTAAGGGTTTGGACACGCTAAAGGCAGGAAACATGTTCCTGATGTTGGGGGGGTCCAGAACCAGCGGCCATAGTTTAAGAATTAGGTGTAAGCCACTTAGAATGGAGACGAAGGAACACTTTTTCTCACAGAGAGTGGCGAGTCTGTGGAATTCTCTGCCTCAGATGGCGGTGGAGGCAGGTTCTCAGGATGCTTATCCTTGTAGCAAAAACCCTCGCAATCCTGAATTTCATTAAAAAAAACAGTTGTTCAGTCGATGCAAGTATCATTTTGGAAAGGCATTTAAACACTGTCCAAGGGCAGCGATTAAATCATAACTGGATTTTGCAGACATTTGTGTAAAAAATTGAGAGAATTCTAATGCAAAGGAGATTTACAGTGAACTGCTGAAATTAGAAGACATTCGTCCAGAAAACTTACAGGTAATATGTTTCAAAGCTGGGTGTTTTGAACAATACCAGAGAAGATCTGAATCCAATTCGATGAGCCTATTCATGAAAGGACTGAAGGTTGAATATGACTCAAAAGAACGGAAAAAGTGCTATGAAAAATTGGAGAAGTGGGCAGATGTGAAATTGTGCAAGGATTCAGGTGACAGCATGGCCCTTGGTGTCAAAGGGTTACTGCATCAGATAGATGGAGACAAGGCGAAAGCTATTGAATACTTTGAGAAGGCCTTGGAGATCGATCACAATAATGAAGAATATCTGAGTGCTCTGTATGAATTACGCCTTTCCATTGAGGAACATTAGGGGCAGCACAGTGGACCAGTGGTAGAGCTGCTGCCTTACAGCACCTTATCTGTGGAGTTTGCACGTTTCCCTGTGATTGCATGGGTTTTCTCCGGTTGCTCCAATTTCCTCCCACATTCCAGAGATGCACAAGTTTGTAGGTAATTGGCTTCTGTAAATTGTCTCTATTAGGTAGGATGCAAAACTGGGTTAACATAGAATTTGTTTATGGTGATCGATGGTCAGTGTGGGTCAAAGGGCCTGTTTCCATGCCTGGTCTCTAAACTAAACAAACCTAAACTAAGCATATTGATTCTTCAAAGATACATACCTTATATTGAGTCCAAAGACAATGCGGATTCAGTTTCAGTTCATGCATTTTGCCAGCACTGTCATCAATGTGACTCTTACTCATGAAAATGTGATTTTCAATGCATAATTTGTAATAATCATTGGCAATCCTCATGCTTCATTGACGAATCAGTTATAACTAGAAACAAAGGAGGGTTTGGGGGAATTAAGTTAAATCAACTCAGAAAAACTCCTTATACCTCATAAGGAGTCTTCACCACCCTATCTGCTTACGCTGCCACTTTCAGTAAGCTATGAACTTGGACTCCCAAGATCCCTCTGCATATCAAGGCTGTAAGGGTTTTGCTATTATCTGTATACTCCTCTTATCATTCTCCCAACGTGCAGCACCTCACACTTCATCAGATTCAATTCCACCGCCATTTCTCCGCCCATTTCTGCAGTTGATCTACACCCACTCTTTCTTCTGACAGCCCTTTCCACTGTCTGCAACTCCTCCAATGTTGGTGCTGTTAGTATATGTGTGTGTGTGCATGTGTGTGTGTGTGTGTATATATGTATGTATATGTAGACACAAAATGCTGGAGTAACTCAGCGGTTCAGGCAGCATCTCTGGAGGAAAGGAATAGGTGGTGTTTCGTATTCAGACCCTTACACACAAACAGCAGAGGTCCCTGCCGAACCCCACTGCTCACAGACCTCCAGCCTGAAAATCTTCCTTTCATCACAACCCTTTGTCTTCTACGAATAAGCCAGTTCTGCATTTGTACAACCAAATCACCGTGAATCCCGTGCATTTTAATCATCTGGATTAGCCTAACCGGAGGGATTTTATTAAAAACCTTACTCAAATCCATGTGTACAGTAACCACCACCCGACCTTTATCAATATCCTTCATCACCACAAACACCTCAATCAAGATAGAAAGACACAAACTGCTGCGTACAAGGCCATGCGCCAACTCCAATTAGCAGATCTCTACCAAATGGGAGTATCAAAGATTTCTCTCCAAAGGTTTCCCTACCACTGACGTGAGGATCACCAGTCTATAATTTGCTGGATGCTCTCTACTTTCCTTCTGAAACAAAGGAACAACATTGGCCACTCCCCAGTGCTCCAGGTTCTTGCCTGTGGCTGGAGAAGAAGCAAAGATCCTCTCCTGCCTTCCTCAATAACCTGGGATAGATCCCAACAGGTGCTGGGACATTCACCTTAATGCTCTTCATGACCCTCAGCGCTTCCTTCTTCTCAATCTCAAATCTCCCCAGCATATTTGTGTTGTCCACCCTGATCTCACTATCCACCAAGTCCTTCTCCACCATGTATACAGATGTGAAGTAATTTAGCACCTCACCTATATCCTCCAACTCCAGGCATTGATAGCATCCTTTATCCTTCAGCATCCTACTTCTCCATGGTCACCTCTTGTTTTAAACATCGTCATGAAAAGCTTTGGGATTTTCCTTCATCTGATTTACAATGACATTTCATGGGACCATTTGGCCCTTCGAAACACACACATGAGATATTTCTTACTCGCTTTATATTCCTCATAATATGCCTGATTATAATATCATATGGGTGATTCTTCAGTAAGTGTCTACTTTGGTGTCCCGCTACTTTGATGCTGTATATAAGGAAAATCTGTAATTCTATCCCATTTCTTCTTTTTCTATATTGTTAATAAACATAATCCTCATAAATAAAGATTAAACGCTAAATGAATAAAGTGTTATTTTTTAATTTTTCACCCGGTGTTCAATGCCCCCCCCAAAACCGCATGTCCCGATTGTAACTAGTGAAATTTCAAGTCGGCATATTTATTTGTTCAAGAAGGAACTGCAGATGCTGGAAAATCGAAGGTGGACAAAAATGCTGGAGAAACCCAACGGGTGCGGCAGCATCTATGGAGCGAAGGAAATAGGCAACATTTCGGGCCGAAGAAGCGTTTGTCCCGCTGAGTTTCTCCAGCATTTTTGTCGACATATTTATTTAATGGGGGATCTATCTGAAATGAAAATACTTTTTAAACGGTAGGTATTAATAAATAAAATATTTATCACCCTTACATAAATACTTCTATTTTTGATAAAATTATAAATCTTAACTTTTTTTCAAAAAATTCTTGTCCCGATGATTGGAGACATTTACCGTCACGCACATTTGTTGAGCCGTCCCGCATGGCTATAAATAGAATAGACCTCAAAGACCGCAAATTCAAAAGCCCCCTACCTTGTGAATTTCTCCTGATTCGCGGGACGAGAAGCGTGTGAAAACTCCGTTTTCTGCTGCATAGCAGGTACGTACCTTTATTTGGCATCATCTCCGTACGGTGCTCAACTCCAAGAAAATAAAAAAAATGTTCTTTTTTGATTTGTTCTGGAGAACAAATCGTGCCGTATGCCATTTGGGAAATGATATGGTGAGGCAATCCTGGACTAAAGGCTTGGGTCACCATTCCTGTCCTGGCAATCTCCGCAACGTAACCCACGATCTCCATCCAGCTCCAGCCGACACAAAGCCGTCGCAGCCATTGCATCTTCCCATGACCAGCCCCAGCTCCAGTCCCGGCTCCAAACCCAGCCCCAACCCCAGCCCTAACCCCAGTCCCAACTCCAGCCCTAACCCCAACCCCAGCTTCAGCTCCAGCCCCAGTCTAAACCCGAGCCCTAAAAATAGTTGTAGTCATCTCCATCACGTGATGCTCCCAAACTTGATCATTTCCACCATGCTGAGTCATATCCATCGCACGAGTATTTTATGCTCATTATGTGTAAAACAATACAATAATGACCATAATATCAATTGGCATTGATAAATGAACAGTATGCCTCTGCCTTTTCATCTAAAGGGTTTTGGCCCAAAAAGTTGGCTATTTCCTTCATTCCATAGATGCTGCCTCACCCGCTTAGTTTCTCCAGCATTTTTGTCTACCATCTGAAGTTAATATTGTTTTAGATGAAGTTGGTGAAAAGTTATGTGAAGGTTATCATTCTTGTTGAAAATCACTTTTTTCGGCAGTAAACTGTTACGAAGGTTTAAAATCAATGCGTTAGACTGAAAAAGTATTTTTTTGGTGTTTTTTTTTAGGAAGAAACCGTTAATTTGAAAGACTGCGACAAATAATTGATTTTATATTCTTAAATTAGTTATATTTTGCAGTGTTGTTCATCATAAAAATATAACAGATATGACAATGCAATGGGCAACCTGGAAAAAGAATAGGAAAAATGAATTTAATTCTTTAAATGATTGCGCCAAACATATTGTTCCCACAGTAGAGATGTTCATCTATGTGAAACAACATTCAAAGTTGCAAAAATTTAAGTTCTATTTTCGGCTTTCCAGAAACTTAAAAGTAGACACTTACCGAGAAATCACCCATAATAGGTCTGATGCCACCTGCTTAAACCTGACTACACTCCCTTTTTCTTCCTGACCTAGTTTACAACCTCCTTGGTCATCCATGGTTCCCTTAGCTTGCCATCCTTATCCCTCTCCTTACTGGAACATGCTGACCCTGCACTTTGATCAGCTGCCTCCAACATGTCAGCTGTGGATTTACCCAATAACATCTTCTCCTAATCTAACCTCACTATCTCCTGCCTAATGACATTGTAATTTGCTTTGTCCAATTAAGTATATTCAGACCTATTCCAATTCAAAACAGTCTTCAATCTTGTGGCAAGTAGACAAAGATAGTTTTACTTCATACAACTTTTAATAAACACATCTTCAATCTTATGGAGGTAGCTCTTATATGATTTACATGTTTTTATTTGAACCTATGTGTCTGTTGATTGGACATGAGAGGAAATCCAAAGGGAACTGCCTTAATGTTAGGAGGGTAGCCATTTGTTGAAGTGGTTATTGAACAGCAATAACCTGTATGTCATCATCTGTGATAAGGCTGGACTTTGAGTGGGAAAATACTAGGTTCTGTTGCAGCTGTGATAATGAAGTTAGTCACTCATTTTGAGGAACCTGACTGTGATAATGAGATCATGCGCTTGCAATTCACTTATGACCATATAATATAACCATATAACTATATAACAATTACAGCACGGACTTGTCTTGAGGAACTGACCTTTGCTTTTACACACACACACCGTGTCATGATGATTGGAGGACCAAGCTAGCGCGGCAAATTTGCTTTTGCTTGCTACTGCTTATATACTTGTATTATGCCTATTGTAATCCAACTTCTGGGGAACACTTCAGATTCCTTGAGAGTCAGAGGTTGTGGACCAGTGTAAGTCCCTCAGGGTGAGGAATAAACTTGTTGAGGAGTTCAGTATATTTACTGAGGAAAGATCGATGGGAAAAGAATGCAGTTTAACAGTAATATTGCGAACTATTTTCTTGATTTGATTGTGTTTTTTCCAACCATTATGGACGCAGATCAAGTCCCACGTATATTTTTCATGACATCAACTTTAGTTTTTACTTTAGAGATGGATGCGTATTTGTCTTGAGAGCGATACAATTGGACAAAAAAGATTATTCCAAGACCCTTCCCTTATAAACTTCAAAATGTGGCTGATTTTCTGAACAATTTTTATTATCAGACATTTCGAGTGAACCACATAGTCACATAGGTAGCATGATGGGAGTGAGCACTGTCAATGTAGGGCTGGATTGATTCGTATATCTTCCAAAATATCACGTCAATTGTTTTGGGGAGAATTGTATTTTGCCTTTTTTATGATAATTCTAGACTGAGTGGGACCCGTTGGGTCCCATTGTCACATGGGAGGTCTGGTCCCCCAATGCAATAGTCCACCACTCACGCAGAGCCCCCGACTATGCAGACGTGGCTGACGGGTTCCCGTTGTGACACCCCTGATCCCCCCTCCTCCCCTCACCCCACCCCCACTCTGCCCCTTGCCCTCCCCCCCCCCCCCCCCCCCCCCACGCACTCACTCCATCTCCCCTCAGCCCCCTCATCCACTCTTAGCGGCTCTCCGGTGCCGCAGCCATTCACGTCTATTGGGTTCCCATTGTGACATAGAACACGCAGGTATTACTGCGCAGGAGCAGCTGACGGACACGGCAAATGGAGAAGGGATTTATTAAAGCTTAAAATGTGAATAACTCCTAAAAAATGGCAACAAATGAACCATGCGATTTATTCAGTCCATTCTTTCTTGTTGTGCCTCTTGTTGCATTGTACAGCTGGGGGGGGGGGGGGGGCGGCTTCAGGCGGGGGCTGTCGGGGACGGTGGGGGGAGCGTCCTGCAGCCGGGGAGGGGGACGGCTTCAGGCGGGGGCTGTCGGGGACGGTGGGGAGAGGGTGAGCGCAGCCGTGGCCACCGCTGCCATGGCCTACCACTGTCACTGTCATGGCCCACCACTGCCTATCCCTGCCACTGCCTACCCCTGTTGCTGTCATGGCCCACCACTGCCTATCCCTGCCTCTGCCTACCCATGTTGCTGTCATGGCCCACCACTGCCTACCCCTGTTGGCCTGCCTACCCCTGCCTCTGCCTACCCCTGTTGCTGCCATGGCCTACCACTGCCTACCCCTGCCTCTGCCTCCCCCTGTTGCTGTCATGGCCCACCACTGCCTATCCCTGCCACTGCCTACCCCTGTTGCTGTCATGGCCCACCACTGCCTATCCCTGCCTCTGCCTACCCCTGTTGCTGTCATGGCTCACCACTGTCTACCCCTGTTGGCCTGCCTACCCCTGCCTCTGCCTACCCCTGTTGCTGCCATGGCCTACCACTGCCTACCCCTGCCTCTGCCTACCCCTGTTGCTGTCACAGCCCACCACTGCCTACCCCTGCCTCTGCCTACCCCTGTTGCTGTCATGGCGTACCACTGCCTACCCCTGTTGGCCTGCCTACCCATGTTGCTGCCATGGCCCACCACTGCCTACCCCTGTTGGCCTGCCGCTGCCTGTCGCTGTCATGGCCAACTGCTATCACTGCCACGGTCTACCGCTGCCGTTCCCCACCGGCTTCATGCAGGGACCGGAGGGGAGCATGCAGCAGCTGGGGATGGCTTGATGCGAAGCCTGTCGGGGGCCGGTGGGGAAGGGGCAGAGCGCTGCCGTGGGCTACCGCTACCGCTACCGCTGCCGTGGTCTATCACTGTCGTGACCCGCCGCTGCTGCTCCCCACCGGCTCTCACCGGAGGGGGGAGGGGAGCATCCTGCAGCTGGGAAAGGGACGCTTCTGGTGGGGTCCGGTGTAGAGGGAACATCCTGCAGCTGGGAAAACTTCAGGCGGGGGCCGGCGGGCACGTCCTGTAGCCGGGGACAGTTTGAGGAAAGGGGGGGGGGTCCTGTAGATGGGGATGGTTTGAGGAAGGGGTGGGGGGGGGTCCTGTAGCCGGGGACAGTTTGAGGAAGGGGTGGGGGGGGGGGGTCCTGTAGCCGGGGATGGTTTGAGGAAGGGGTGGGGGGGGGTCCTGTAGCCGGGGATGGTTTGAGGAAGGGGTGGGGGGGGGGGGGTCCTGTAGCCGGGGACGGTTTGAGGAAGGGGTGGGGGGGGGTCCTGTAGCCGGGGACGGTTTGAGGAAGGGGTGGGGGGGGTTCCTGTAGCCGGGGATGGTTTGAGGAAGGGGTGGGGGGGATCCTGTAGCCGGGGATGGTTTGAGGAAGGGGTGGGGGGGTCCTGTAGCCGGGGACGGTTTGAGGAAGGGGGGGGGTCCTGTAGCCGGGGATGGTTTGAGGAAGGGGTGGGGAGGGGTCCAGTGGCCAGGGACGGTTTGAGGAAGGGGTGGGGGGGGTCCTGTAGCCGGGGACGGTTTGAGGAAGGGGTGGGGGGGGTCATGTAGCCGGGGACGGTTTGAGGAAGGGGGGGGGTCCTGTAGCTGGGGATGGTTTGAGGACGGGGTGGGGGGGGGGTCCTGTAGCCGGGGGAGGGAACGGGTTTGGGCGGAGCTGTCAGGTGCCGATGCGGAAGGGGGAGCTTCCTGCAGCCAGGGGACGGGGAGGGGTTCAGGCGATGGCCGGGGAGGGCTTTCTGCAGGGCTAGAACGGGTGTTGTGGGGTGAAGGGACTGGTTTCCAGAGGCCTAGTGACAATTGTGGGCCAAAGGGACTTTTCTTGGGCTAGTACAGGTGCTGTGGGCCAGAGGAACTGGTTTCCAGAGGGCAAGTGGAACATTGTGGGCCGAATTGATTTTCTTGGGCTAGTATGGGTGTTGTGGCCCAAATGGACTGCAACCAGGGGAGGGGTACGGCTTCAGGCGGGATCTGCCGGGGGCCGCTGCCGTGGTCGACCATTGCGATGGCCGACCGCTGCTGCTCCCGTTTCCTGTCGCCGTTGTGGCCTACAGCTGCCCTGGCCTACAGCTGCCCTGGCCTACAGCTACCCTGGCCTTCCCCTGCCCTGGCCTACTGCTGCCCTGGCCTTCCCCTGCTCTGGCCTACAGTTGCCCTGGCCTTCCCCTGCCCTGGCCTACAGCTGCCCTGGCCTACAGCTGCCCTGGCCTACAGCTGCCCTGGCCTACTGTTGCCCTGGCCTACTGTTGCCCTGGCCTACTGCTGCCCTGGCCTACAGCTGGCCTGGCCTACAGCTGCCCTGGCCTACAGCTGCCCTGGCCTACAGCTGCCCTGGCCTTCCCCTGCCCTGGCCTACAGCTACCCTGGCCTTCCCCTGCCCTGGCCTACAGCTGCCCTGGCCTTCCCCTACCCTGGCCTACAGCTGCCCTGGCCTACAGCTGCCCTGGCCTACAGCTGCCCTGGCCTACAGCTGCCCTGGCCTACAACTACCCTGGCCTTCCCCTACCCTGGCCTACAGCTGCCCTGGCCTACAGCTGCCGTGGCCTACAGCTGCCGTGGCCTACAGCTACCCTGGCCTACAGCTACCCTGGCCTACAGCTACCCTGGCCTACAACTACCCTGGCCTACAACTACCCTGGCCTACAACTACCCTGGCCTACAACTACCCTGGCCTTCCCCTACCCTAGCCTGCTGCTGCCCTGGCCCACAGCTGCCCTGGCCTACCCCTGCCCAGGCCTACAGCTGCCATGGCCTACAGCTGCCCTGGCCTACAGCTGCCCTGGCCTACAGCTGCCCTGGCCTTCCCCTGCCCTGGCCTTCCCCTGCCCTGGCCTACAGCTACCCTGGCCTACAGCTACCCTGGCCTACAGCTGCCCTGGCCTACAGCTACCCTGGCCTTCCCCTGGCCTGGCCTACAGCTACCCTGGCCTACAGCTACCCTGGCCTACAGCTGCCCTGGCCTACAGCTGCCCTGGCCTACAGCTGCCCTGGCCTACAACTACCCTGGCCTACAACTGCCCTGGCCTATCCCTGCCCTGGCCTACAGCTACCCTGGCCTACAGCCGCCCTGGCCTACAGCTGCCCTGGCCTACAGCTGCCCTGGCCTGGCCTACAGTTACCCTGGCCTACAGCTGCCCTGGCCTACAACTACCCTGGCCTACAGCTACCCTGGCCTACAGCTGCCCTGGCCTACAGCTGGCCTGGCCTTCCCCTGGCCTGGCCTACAGCTACCCTGGCCTACAGCTGCCCTGGCCTACAGCTGCCCTGGCCTACAGCTGCCCTGGCCTACAGCTACCCTGGCCTACAGCTGCCCTGGCCTACAGCTACCCTGGCCTACAGCTGCCCTGGCCTACAGCTACCCTGGCCTTCCCCTGCCCTGGCCTACAGCTGCCCTGGCCTACTGCTGCCACTGCTGCTATCCCTGCCAGGGCCTGCTGCTGCCACTGCCATGGCCTATCGCTGTCGTGGCCAACCGCTGCAGTGGCCTGCCACTGCTACTGCCTACCCCTGCCGTAGTCTGCCGCTGTCTACCCCTAACATGGCCTGCCACTGTCGTGGCCTATCATTGCCACTGCCTGCTGCTGCCGCTGCCATGGCCTATCGCTGCCATGGCCTATCGCTGTCATGGCCTATCGCTGTTGTGGCCTATCGCTGTTGTGGCCTACCGTTGCCACTGCCTGCTGCTGCCGCTGCTGTGGCCTATTGCTGTCATGGCCTACCGCTGTCACTGCCTGCTGCTGCCGCTGCCATGGCCTGCCCCTGCCTATCGCTGTCGTGGCCTACCGTTGCCACTGCCTGCTGCTGCCGCTGCCATGGCCTATTGCTGTCGTGGCCTACCGCTGTCACTGCCTGCTGCTGCCGCTGCCGTAGCCTATTGCTGTCGTGGCCTACCGGTGTCACTGCTTGCTGCTGCCGCTGCTGTGGCCTATTGCTGCCGTGGCCTACCGTTGCCACTGCCTGCTGCTACCGCTGCTGTGGCCTATCGCTGTCGTGGCCTACCGCTGCTGTGGCCTAAAGCTGAGAACAGTGGGCAGAGGCAGAGGGAGCGGGGGGGCAGAGAGGGAGCTGTGGGGGGACAGAGGGAGGGGTAGAGTTTGAGGGGTGGGGGTTGGTGCGGCATCACAGGGGAGGGCTGGCTCCCCTTAAGGGGTTTCTTAAGGGGTTGGACAGGCTAGATGCAGGAAGATTGTTCCCGATGTTGGGGAAGTTCAGAACAAGGGGTCACAGTTTAAGGATAAGGGGGAAGTCTTTTAGGACCGAGATGAGAAAAAAAATTTTCACACAGAGAGTGGTGAGTCTGTGGAATTCTCTGCCTCAGAAAGTAGTTGAGGCCAGTTCATTGGCTATATTTAAGAGGGAGTTAGATGTGGCCCTTCTGGCTAAAGGGATCTGGGGATATGGAGAGAAGGCAGGATACTGAGTTGGATGATCAGCCATGATCATATTGAATGGCAGTGCAGGCTCGAAGGGCTGAATGCCCTACTCCTGCACCTATTTTCTATGTTTCTATGTCTATTTCAGACATTTAGAGAGTATTGTGTTCAGTTTTGGGCACCATGTTATAGGACCGATGTCAGCTGGAAAGTGTGCAGAGAAGATATACAAGGATATTGCTAGGACTTGAAGGCATGAGTTATAGGGAGAGGTTGAGCAGGCTAAGACTTGAAGCACAAGTGGATGAGGGGTGATCTTATAGAGGTGTACAAAATCATGAGAGGATTAGATCAGGTAAATGCACAGTGTTTTATCTGGATTAGGGGAATCGAGAATCAGAGGACATAGGTTTAAAGTGAAGGAGGGAAATATTTAACAGGAACCTGAAGGGAAACTTTTTATGCAAAGGTAGGTGGGTGATGGAACGAGCTGCCGGAGGAGGTAGTTGAGTCAGGTACTATTGCATAGTTGAATAAAGATTTAGACACGTTTAGAGGGATATGGGCCAAACGCTTGCAGGTGGGGCTAGTGTAGCTGGAACATATTGGTCCATGTGGGCAACCACTAATTTTGAGACCTGTTCTAGATATCATCTTGCTCTGTCTCCAGAAATAAAGAGCATTGGATGAGTTTGCCTGTCTGTGTGCGTTCATTCTTGATCCAGTGTCATGACTGACACCACATTACTGGAGATTGTGGGCAAGAGTGCACTGGCTCCTCACACAATGCAGGGACTGATGTGTGGTCATGGATCATTATCTAAGGTCAGCTGATGTGCAGTTGCACAGCTGGCCCCCCAACCTCATGGGGAGATTATTGTCTGTGTTGAATGAGCCCAAGCTCTACGAGCCCTGGCTTGGGGTCCCTGCATGAGCAAAAGCCCCGCTCCACACTGGAGGGAGAGAGCGCTGACTGACTCAGCCAGCAGGTAGGAGTGCCTCCTGATGACCAGAACTCGAGAATGAGCCTACGTCTGGAGACCCAGGACACCCCTTGAGCCAGTCCAAACTGTGGCTGGCAGGTTGCACCATCCAAGGGGGGCAGATGAAAGGACAACCATCCTGAGTGTACAGCCTCTAATGGCCAAAATACATTAGCTTTATTCGACTCAGACAGTTACATTACTCTGGTCCAGCTAGAACAGTTACACACAGGCCAAACGTGATCGGTGACTACCACTGACATGTGGCATGGTGATGTACTCCAAGTTCCAGCTGCCTGCATATCTGTTGCCATGAAGCACCACAGCTGGTCACTCACTGTAGGGGTGGTTAAAGACTCCTGGTTCCACTCCTCATTGGACAAGACTGTCCTGGGTTGGATAACCTATTTGTCAGCCACTGGAAGATCCAAACCTCACAGAGTAGAAGCCCCAGGAGCCTGGTTTGCACCCACTGTACCCGGCTGAGTGGGACCATGCCTTGTACATTCTCATCTAAATCATTGATATAGATGACAAACAGCAATGGATCCAGCACCGAACAAGGAAAGACCTGGATAAATCAGAGCCAGCACCGAACCCTGACGCACAGCACTAGTCACAGGCTTCCAGTCTGAAATACAACCTTCCACCAACATGCTCTGCTTTCTTCCATGAAGCCAATTTTCTATTCATTCAGCTATCTCTCCTTAAATCCCATGGTATCTACTCTTCCAGAGCAGCCTACCATGCAATACCTTAGATACATAGACAATAGGTGCACGAGGGGGCCATTCGGCCCTTCGTGACAGCACCGCCATTCAATGTGATCATGGCTGATCATCTTCAAAGTGGGATAACATTAGCTACCCTTCAATCCACAGGAACTTATCCAGAATCTATAGAACATTGGAAAATGATCACCAATGCGCCCACGATGTCTCGAACCACCTCTTTGAGTACAAGCTTGTTGAAGTTGGACAGGTACATGGATAGGATAGGATTTGGAGGTTTATAGACCAAGCGCAGTTAAGTGGGACTAGGGTAGATGGGACATTGTTGGCCGATATGGGCGAGTTGGGCAGAAGGGCCTGTTTCCACACTATATCACTCTATCACTCTATGACCTTTATGGTCACATCTTCAAAAAACTTAATCAGATTTGTGAGAGACGACCTCCCACCTACAAAACCACGTTGACCATCCCTAATCAGTGCTTGTCTATCTAAGTGGACCATTTTTCTGAACATTTATGCCAAGGCCTACTGGATCTCTCAGTTGCTAACCATTTTAATTCCCCTCAACCATCACATATCCATTGTCACCAGAGATGCTGCCTGACTCGCTTAGTTACTCCAGCATTTGTGTCTATCATAGGAAAGATGATGTAAAGCTGAAAAAGGTGCAGAGAAGGTTTATGAGCATTCTGACTGGACTTGAATGCCTGAGCTATAGGGAGAGGTTGGGCATGCAAGTACATTATTTGTTGGCATGCAGGAGGATGAGGCGTGATCGAAAGGGCCTGTTGGGACAAAGGGCTTAAACTGAGAAACAGAAAATAAGTGTAGGAGTAGGCCACTCGCCCCTTCGAGTCAGCATCACCATGCAATACGATCATGGCTGATCGTCCAAAATCTCTACCCCATTCCGGACTTTTCCCCATAACCCTTCATTCCCCTAGCCCTAAGTGCTAAATCTAAATCTCTCTTGAAAACATCCAGTGAATTGGCCTCCACTGCCTTCTGTGGCAGAAAATTCCACAGATTCACAACTCTGGATGAAACGTTTTTCTTCATCTCAGTCCTAAATGGTTTACCCCTTATTCTTAAACTATGACACCTGCTTCTGGACTCCACCAACATCAGGAACATTTTTCCTGCAAGTACCCTGTCCTCTAAGAATTTCATATGTTTTTATAAGATATACTCTCATCCTTCTAAATTCCAGCGAATACAAGCCCAGATGACCCATTCTTTCATCATACGTCGGTCCCGCCACCTCGGGAATGAACCTGGTGAACCTATGCTGCACTCTCTCAATAGCAATAATGTCCTTCCTCAAATTACGAGACCAAAATCGCACACAATACTCCTGGTGTGGTCTCACCAGAGACCTGTCCAACTGCAGTAGGAATTCTTTGCTCCTAAACTCAAATCCTCTTGCAATGAAGGCCGATGCAATAGTATATGGACACATTGATCTGTTCTGCATTATTTATGCCTGCAATATTCTGTTGTGCTGAAAGCAAAGCAAGAATTTCATTCTCCTATCTGGGACACATGACAATAAACTCTCTTGAATCTTGAACATGCCATTGGCTTTCTTCACTGCCTGCTATACCCTGCGTGCTTACTTTCTGTGACTGATATACAAGCACACCCAGGTCTCGTTGCACCTCCTCCTACCTGCCAACCAGTTCTCTATCCATGTCAATACACTATCCCCAATATCCTATGCTTTAATTTTGCACACTAATCTCTTGTGTGGGACCTTGTCAAAGGCTTTTTGAAAGTCCAGACATATCACATCCACTGGCTCTCCCTTATCCATTCTATTTGTTAGTTCATCAAAAAACTCCAAAAGATTAGTCAAGCATGATTTCCCCTTCTGCAATCCATGCTGACATAGACCCATCCCATCACTGCTTCCCAAATGCACTGCTATAACATCTTTAATAATCGACTCAAGCATCTTCCCCACTAGCGATGTAAGGTAAACTGGTCGATAATTCCCTGTTTTCCCTCTCCCTCCTCTCTTAAAAAGTGAAATTACATTGGCTACCCTCCAGTCCACAGTAACTGATCCAGTCGAGAGAACATTGGAAAATGATCACCAATGCATCCACGATATCTAGGGCCACGTCCTAGAGTACTCTGGGATGCAGACCATCTGGCCCTGGGGATTTATCCTCCTTCAGTCCCAACAGTTTACCTAACATAATTTTCTGACTAATGAGGATTCCCTTCAGTTCCTCCCCCCCACTAGATCCTCAGTCCCTTCATATTTCCGGGAGATTGTTTGTGACTTCCTTAGTGAAGACAGAACCAAAGTACTTGTTTAACTGTTCTGCCATTTCCTTGTTTCCCATTATAACTTCACCTGTCTCTGACTGTGAGGGACCTACATTCGTATTCACTAATCTTTTCCTTTTATATACCTATAGAAACTTTTACTGTCCGTTTTTATATTTCCCGCAAGCTTTTTCATGCTCTTTCCCCCCGCTTATTAACCCCTTTGTGCTCCTCTGTTGAGTTCTATATTTCTCCCAGTGCTCTGGTTTGCCGTTTCTTCTCCCAATGTATATGCCTCTTCCTTGGCTTTAACACTAACCTTGACTTCCCTCGTCAGCCACAGTTGAGCCGCCTTGTTTCCATGTCTATGACTCTGACTCTAGATGTGAGGTGCTGCAGTTAGGGTCAAATGTAAGGGGAATGTATTCAGTTAATGGGCAGATCCTTAACAGTATTTAACAGGCCTTTAACATCTTTGGGTCCAAACCTGGAGCTCCCTGAAAGTGGCAACACAAGTAGATAACATGGTGATAAAGGCTTATGGTATATTTGCATTCAATGGTTGGGGCATTGAGTATAATAGTCAGGAAGTCATTATGCTGCTTTAATGGACTTTGCAGAGGCATTTGGAGCATTACAGAATGGTTATGGAGGTTTGGAGAATGGAGGAGATTTACCAGAATACTAAATGGATTAGAGGGTGTTAGCTATAAGAAGAGTAGGCACAAGGAATTGCAGGTGCTGGATCCTGAGAAAAAAACACAAAATGCTGGAGTAACACATTGGACCAGGCAGTATCTCTGGAGAAATTGAAAGGCCATGTTTCAGTGCGGGATCCTTCTTCAGAATGTAGTAGAGGGGAAAAAGCTAGAAGAGCGGTCGGTGTGGGCAGCACCATGCCAGGATGGGGATAGCAGTTGGGTGGTGGCACTAACTTATTGTAAATGTGCAGCAAAACAGTCGTCTAGTCTACACTTAGTCTTGCTACCATAAAGGAGGCTACATCGGAAGCACGGAATGTAGTAGGTGCATGGGAACTTCTGTCCCTCCTGGAAGGGTTGCTAGGCTTCCGGGATAGATGTGATGGAGCAGATGAAGGGACAGGAGGTACATCTTCTGCAGAAGCAGGAGAAAGCACCTGGTGGGGGCCATGATTTGGGTTGGAAGGGATGAATGAACCATGGAATGTTGGAGGGAGCGGCCTCTGCTTAAAGCAGAAAGTGTTGGGGATAGGCGGATATTTACCTCCAATCCAAGGAGAGATACCTGAATGGATAGATAATTGGCTTTATGGAAGGAAGCAGCGGATGATGGTGGAAGTTTGCTTTCCGGACTGGAGGCCTGTGACTAGTGGTGTGTATCAGGGTCTGGTGCTGGGCCCTTTGCTGGTTGTCATCAATATCAATGATTTGGGTAAGAACTCACAAGGCACAAGGCAAGTTTGCCGATGAAACTAAAATGGGGGCTCATGTGAATTGTGAAAATGGTTGTGGAAATTTGCAGCATCTTCTTGATCAGTTGGTCAGGTGGGCTGAGGAATGGCTGATGTTGTGGGGAGTGTTGTACAGCAGAGGGATCTAAGAGTGCAGGTGTATAGTTCCTTGAAAGTGGCATCATAGCTAGATAGTGTGATCAAAATGGCTTTTGGCCCATTGGCCTTCATCAGTCAGAGTATTGTATAGAAGATGAGAGGCCATGTTACAGTTAAGTCAGGCATTGGTGAGGACACATTTATAATATTATGTTCAGTTTTGGTCACTGTGTTATAGGAAAGATGTTGTCCATCTGGAAAGGGTGCAGAGAAGATTTACAAAATGTTGCCGGGACTTAACACAGAGAGTGGTGAGTCTGTGGAATTCTCTGCCACAGAAGGTAGTTGACGCCAGTTCTTTGGCTATATTTAAGAGGGAGTTAGATGTGGCCCTTGTGGGTAAAGGGATCAGGAGGTATAGAGAGAAGGCAGATACAGGATACTGTGTTGGATGATCAGCCATGATCATATTGAATAGCCGAATGGCCTACTCCTGCACCTATGTTTCTGTGTTTCTATGTTAAGGGCCTGAGATATAGGGAGAGGTTAAGAGTTGAAGTTATATGGTGATTGTGTTGGGGTGGTACATTTATTTCAATACAAGAGGTATTGTGGAGAAAGCAGATGAACCTAGTCTGGTGCAATGCTCACGTCTATCTGGCCATTGTGGAAATGTGTTTGTGAAAGGGACACAACTGGCAGATAAGTGTTCTGGGTTTTCATAGTTTCAGTGATCAAGAGGGAGGCAAAAGAGTGGAGAGCTTGTGCTACTTATCAGGGAGATTATCACGGCTGCCCTCAGGGAGGACGACTGCAGGTACGTCCACTGAGACAATATGGCTGGAGCTTAGAAATAAGAAGCATTAGCACTCTGATAGGATTGTACTACAGGCCCCCAAATCACAAGTGGGATTATAGGAACAGATATGTAGACCGAAAGATGCCAAAGCAGCATGGTTACCTTAGTGGGTGACTTTAACTTCCCCAATATTGACTGGCAATTGCTCAGTGCCAAAGGCTTAGATAGGCAGGATTTGTGAGGTGTATCCAAAAGGGTTTCTTGAAATAGTAAGTAAATAGTCCAACCCAAGAAGGGAACATACTGGCCCTGTGTTGGGATACGGGTCTGGTCAGGTGACTGGCATTTCACTGGAAGAGCATTTTAGGGTTAGTGATCACATCTCTAACACATTTCTAATAAAAGATTTATGTGGATGTTGCCAGGACTAAAGGGTGTGAGCTAAAGGCAAAGGTTGAGTAGGTTGGGTCTCTATTCCTTGGAGTGCAGGAGGGTGAGGGAAGATCTTATAGAGGTGTACAAAATCATGAGAGGAATAGATCTGGTAGATGCACAGAGTCTCTTGCCCAGAGTAGGGGAATCGAGGACCAGAGGGCATAGGATCAAGGGAAAAGATTTAATAGGAATCAGAGGGGTAACTTTTTCATACAGAGGGTGGTGGGTGTATCACTCTATGATTCTATCTCCTTATGTTATCAGATTGTTTTGAATAGGGAGAAGGTAATACCTTGTGGTACTCCAGTACAAAACAGTGAAAATACAACTTTACAATGCAAGGGCTTGGGAGGGCAAACTGTGAGCAATTGTTCTAGGTTGAATCTACTTCTAACATGTGGAAATCGTTTTTAAAGATCAGTTGATTGAAGTACAGAACTTGTATGTTCCAGTAAGGAGGAGGGATAAGGATGGCAAAGTAATGGAACCTTGGATGACCAAAGCGTTGGTACATTTGGTCAAAAAGTAAATGCAAGATTTAAGAGGTGGAATCAGACAGGGTCTTTGAGGAATATAAAAAGGGAAGGAAAGAACTCAAGCAGGCAATTAGAAGGGCCCAAAAGGGGGCAGAAATGGCTTTGGCAAATCGGATCGATGGAAAACCCAAACAGGGAGAAAGCACAACCACTCAGGGATCAAAATGGGAATTTGTGCTTGTAGTCTGGGTATATAGGAGAGGTACTAAACAGCTAATTTGTATCTGACATCCCCAAAGAGGGGGAAATGGAGGGCAGTGAGATCAGTGTGGAGAACATTAATATGCAAGGGCAGTTTCAGATTAAAGAGGAGATGTTCGGCCTCTTGAAGAGAATTAAAGGGGGTAATTGCCCAGGACTCAATGGGACACCCCAGGTTATTAAGGCAAGAGCAGAAATTGTAGGCCCCTTGATGAAGATCTTTGCATCTTTGCTAGCCACAGTCAAGGACCTGGGGACTGGAGGGTTGCTAAAGTTGTTCTTTTATGTTAGAAGAGAAGTACGGAGAATCTAGGGAATTATAGGCTAGTGAGCCTTATGAGTGGAGTAATGCTACTAGAGAGGGTACTTCAGGAATGGATTTACTCCTATTTGGAGGAGAATTAGTTAATTAGGGATAGGCAGCATGAGTTTATACATGGCAGGCCATGTCTGACTAACTTGATTGGATTTTTTGACGAGGTGACAAAGGTGATCACTGAAGCGCCTGTCCCACTTGTGCCATCATTTAAGCGACAGGCCGGCAGTGACTGATGCGTGACGGTCCCGCGAGAGTTGCGCGCGTCATCATGGGTCCGCACAACCCACTGGAGCGCGTGAGCTCGTCTGGGGCTCACGGCCGTTGCAGATCCGGATCCAACCCAACTCCTACTCCCAGAGCGGGGACAAGAAAATTGAAGATAGACACAAAATGCAGGAGTAATTCAGCGGGACCGGCAGCATCTCAGGAGAGAAAGAATGGATGATGTTTCGGGTCGCGACTCTTCTTCAGCCTGAAAGAAGGGTCTTGACCCGAAATGTCACCCATTGCTTCTCCGCAGAGAAGCTGCTGGTTCGGCTGAGTTACTCCAGCTTTTTGTGTCTATCTTCAATTTTCTTGGCCCCGCTCTGGGAGTAGGAGTTGGGGTGGATCCGGATCCGCAACGGCCGTGAGCCCCAGACAAGCTCGATGATCGCTTGCTGCTTCTGCTGCTGTTGGAGGTGAGATGTTGCGCCGCGCCAGGGTCTTGGGCCTGTCCCACTTTGGCCGTCAGTTAAGCGTCTGGCCGATGGTGAGTGAAGATTTCGTTCAGGACGAAGTCCACACTCCTCCACACCACTCCACGCGCCCGTCCCCGCGCTACCCACGCGCTACCCACACGCTACCCACATGCTAGCAGGTCGCGTAAATGGTGCGCGAAAGACAGCCAAGTGGGACAGGCCCTTAAGAGTTGACAATGGATATTGTCCACATGGAGTTTAGTAAATTGGTTTTGATAAAGACATATGGATTCAGAATGAGTTTATTGACAGTTGACAGAGGGTTGTTGCGGAAGGATAATATTCAGTCTAGAGGGCTGTGACCAGTGAAATTGCACAGGAATCTGTGCTGGGATATATATAAATGTGTATAAAAATATATAAATTGTTGTGATATATATAAATGACTTGGATGTAAACGTAGACAGGTTGTTTGATAGGTTTGCAGATGACACCAAGATTGCTGGGGTCGTGGGCTGTGAGGAAGACTGTGAGACAATGGGATATAGATCAGCTATGGAAATAGGAGTGAAATGGCAGATGGAGTTGAATCCAAGCAAGTTTAAGGTGTTACACTTTGGGAGCTCACATATAAAGTGAAGATATACAATTAGTGGCATGACCGTCAACAGCCTTAATATGCAGAGGGATCTTGGGGTCCAAGTCCACTTCTCCCTGAAAGTGGCAACACATGTAGATAGAGTTGTAAATAAGTCATTTGTTATGCTTGCCTTCACAGGTCAGGGCATTGAGCATAAGAGTCAGGATGTCATGAGGCAGCTTTATTGGACTTTTAACTTGGAATTTTGCATATAATTCTGGTGACCCCATTACAGGAAGGATCTGGAGGCTTTGGGAAAGGTGCAGATGGGGTGTACTAGAATGTTGAGTGGATCAGGGGATCAGGTTGACCAGCTACCCAGGGTCCTTTCAGGTATTAGAACCACACCTAAGCAGGACCTGAATACTTCCTCGGCGGAACTTGTTTATGGCTCGGCTTGGCGGGTCCCTGGGGATTTCCTGCCAGGTTTGAAGGAGATGTGTTGGCCAACATTTTTACATTGAGGGTGGTGGGAGCTTGCAATGTACTGCCAGGGTTGGTGGTTGAGGCAGATATGATAGAGGCATATCAGAAAGGCAAATCTAGCATGCCTGATCTGCTGACTGTTTGTGAAGTGTTAGATGTGTTCTGAGACTGATTTCCATGGGTTTTCTTCTCTTACAGCAAAACAGTGAGGGATTTGTTAAAGGAGAAGCTCGATCAGCTTCAATGTCACTTCGCATGGGGCCCACAGAAGGAGATCATTGACCTGGATGATATAATGTACAGATTACAAGATTCTATAGATCTGAATTTGAAGTGTAAGGCCAGGTCCTACAACCAACTCGCTTTTGTAAACTGCCTGCAAGGCAACAGTGAGGAAGCTATTCAAAACTTAAAGGAAGCTGAAAAGATTCTGAGGGAGAACCACAAAGATGCATTTGAAAGAAGAAGCATCATCACCTATGGAAACTATGCCTGGGTGCATTACCACATGGGACAACTGGACAAGGCCCAGTCCTACCTCGACAAGCTGGAGATGATCTGTAAACCGCTCACTGATGGTCCTCGCTATACAGCAATGATACCTGAAGTGTATGGGGAGAAGGGATGGTCATTGTTGAGATCAGCAGCTCTATATTATGAGGAGGCTGTGGAATGTTTTGAGAAAGCTCTGGAGGAAGATCCTGACAATACGGAATGGATCATGGGCAAAGCAACTGCTCTGTATCGTCTGGAAGCAATTCCTGGAACCCCAGAGAAATGCAAAAGTAGTCAGAGCGTGAATCATCTGCGACGTGTTCTGGAGCTTGATCCAGATGAATCTTTGGCCATGGTGATGTTGGCCCTAAAACTGCAACAGATCAAGCAAAAGAAGGAAGCAAATGAATTAGTTGAACGAGCCTTACAGAAAAGCCCTGATGTTCCAAAAGTGCTTCGCAATGCTGCAAAATTTTACAGACTAGATCAAGCTGTGGAAAAGGCAATTGAGCTGCTGGAAAAAGCGTTAGGAATCACTCCAATGAACAATGTCCTTCACGACCAAATAGGTATGTGCTATAGAGAGCAACTAATTGAACTGTACAAAAATCCATTGTGCTCTGATCCACAATATCCTGAATTTCAACAGAAAATGGTGTTGATCAATCATTGCAAGCATCACTTTAGGAAGGCATTTGAACACCGTCCAAAGACTGCTACTAAATCACAACTAGATTATGCAGACATCTGTATAAGAAATGGAGAGCATTCCGAAGCAGCAGAGGTCTACAGCAAACTGCTGAAGCTGGAGGGCATTCGTCCAGAAAATATGCAGAAAATATATTTAGAGGCTGGCACATTTGAAATGTACCGGAGAAAGTCTGATTCAAATGCTGTCAACTTGTTCCAGAAAGGACTGAAAATTAAAAATAACACACGTGACTGGAAATTGTGTTATAAACATTTGGACAAGTGGGTAAACAGGAAGCTTTGCAGGGATGCTCATGACAGCAAGGCCCTTGGTGTCAAAGGATTTCTGCATCAGATGGATGGGCACAAGTCTGAAGCTATTGAATACTTTGAAAAGGCTTTGGAATTTGATCCCAGCAATGAAGAATATCTCAGTGCTCTTTGTGAATTACGCCTTTCGTTTGAAGAGCATCGTGAACTTTGAAAGATGCAATAATTTCATCTGACCCGAGAAAAGAATGAGTGAGGTGTTTGTTTCACTAATTATATTCCGCTCTCACCTTCTCTAAATGGGAACTGTACTCATGAAGGTGTCATTTTTAAAGATGACCTTGTTGTAATACTATCTAACCTATGTGGTTCTTAGAAGAATAATGACACTTTTGCTACATAGGAACATAGAAAATAGGCGCAGGAGTAGGCCATTTGGCCCTTCAAGTCAGCACCGCCTTAATATATGATCATGGCTGATCGTCTAAAATCAGTACCCTGTTCCGGCTTTTCCCCATATCCCTTCATTCCCCTTGCCCGAAGAGCTAAATCTAACTCTCTCTTGAAAACATCCAGTGAATTGGCCTCCACTGCCTTCTGTGGCAGAGAATTTCACAGATCCACAAACTCTCTGCATGAAAAAGTTTTTCCTTATCTCAGTCCTAAATGGCCTACCCCTTATTCATAAACTGTAAACCCTGGTTCTGGACACACCTGGGATCGGGAGCATTTTTCCTGCAACTACCCTGTCCAATCCTCTAAGAATTTTATATGTTTCCATAAGATCCCCATTTTCAAATTTGCACATGACGCCACCATTTTGCCACAAAGCCTTCAACCTCCTTGTCTAAATCATTAATATACAACATGAAGAGTAGCGGCCCCAGCACCGACCCTTGCAGAACTCCACTAGTCACTTGCAGTCAACCAGACAAGGCCCCCTTTATTGCCACTCTGTGTCTTCTGCCTTCCAGCCAACCTGCTATCCATGCTAGTATCTGCCCTTTGATACCGTGGGCTCTCATCTTCCTAAGCAGCCTCACGTGTGGCTCCTTATCAAAGGCTTTCTGACGATCCAAGTAAACAACATCTACTGAATCTCCTTTGTCTGTTCTGCTATTTACTTATTCAAAGAATTCCAGCAAATTTGCCAAGCAAGACCTCCTCACCACAAAGCCATGCTGACTTCGCTTTATTTAAATCTTTTTATTAGTTTTTTTCAAAAGCAAAAACAAAAGAACAAAAAAGTAATGATACACATAACAGTGATATTGATACATAGGGATCAGGGTTACATTAATGGCAGGTAGAACCTAAATATGAGTCCAGTGTCAATATACACATTGAATATAGACCTCTATGTAAATATAGTTAAGTGTTTAAAAGATAACTTATATGTATAAAAACAAAAAGAGAGAAAGAAAAAAAAGAAAAACCGAATCTGGGCTGCAAAGAGTTTCTACAATTTAAGTCCTTGTTTGTCATCAAGTCCGTTCCACCGTATACCAATAAAAAATAAATTATTATAACAGTTGGAGAGGGGACAATTTATGTTGTGTGAAAATGTTGAATAAATCTTCCCCAAGTCCTATCAAATTTAACCAAGGGTTCAACAATGCACTCCTAATTTTTTCTAAATTTAAACATGATATAGTTTCAGAGTACCAACAGAGTGTGGTCAGAGGATTGGAATCTTTCCATTTAAATAAAACAGATCTTCTGGCAATTAATGTGGTAAAAACAATCAGCCGATGGGCAGAACGGGACAGGTGGATAGAATCTAACATTGGTAGCCCAAAAATTGCAGTAATAGGGTGAGGTTGTAAATCAATACCTAAAACAGAAATAGTATCAAAAATGTATTTCCAATATTTTTCCAAAATTGGGCAGGACCAAAACATATGTCAATGAGGTCACTTCATTGGAAACAACTAAAAAAGATATCAAAATTGGATAATTTCTCACTCTCTCTCCCCATTGTAAATAATCCTTCATTTAAACCTTCAGTATTGAATAAAGGTTTTGTATAATGGAAAAATTATGGAATTTAAAAGATGGGACTTCTTTATAGACAAGGTACTTTCTTCTCGTTTCAGGAGTCACAACAGGATTACGGATTACATTCAAATAATTTTTTTAGATATTTACAACTTAAAGATTATGTTAAATCACATACACAAGAATACAGAACAAGAGAGCCAGAGATTCTAGATGAATGTTTGAATAAACTCCCCAATACAGTCAAATTAATATCTTACATTTATAATACTCTTTTAGATAGTGAGAATCCGTCGACGGAATTATATAGACAAGCATGGGAAAACAAACTAGCACAACCCACAATGAAAAATATTTGGGATGAGTCTACAACATATACATCAATGTTTGTTAAATGCCAGACATTCTTTAATACAATTTAAAGTACTACATAGATTGCATTATTCTAACACAAAATTAAACAGAATCTTTCCTAATATCTCTCCTATCTGTGATAAATGTCAATACTCTGTGGCTAATTTAACCCATACTTTTGTAAATTGCATAAAAATTAAAAATTTCTGGATGGATATTTTTTGAATTATTTCCGTAATTGTTAACACTCAACTGGAGCCCGATCCTAAATTAATAATATTGGGCATATCAGAACAATACCTAAAACTTACAACAAACCAAAGAAATTTCCTTGATTACAGTATAATAACTGGGAAAAAATTAATATTAACATTTTGGAAAAACCCAGCAACCCCCACAATCAAAATGTGGATTATGGAGATGTCGGAGAACTTACATTTGGAAAAAATTCAATTTGTCTTAATTGACAAACCAGAATTATTGACTAGAATATGGTCTCTATTTATAGATTATTTGAAGGGGTAGATTGGGCCGGCGCGGAAGTCTGACTGAAACTTGAATCCAGTCAAGTCAAGTCACATTTATTTATATAGCACATTTAAAAAACAACTCTCATTGACCAAAGTGCTTTACATTTGTTATAAGAATAGTATACACAAGCAAACTACATACATATATACAAATAGCCCTAGATAAGAGGACGTCAGGAAAGGCTTGGGAGAACAGATACGTTTTTAGTCTAGACTTAAAGGAGTCGATGGAGGGGGCAGTTCTGATGGGGAGGGGGATGTTGTTCCACAGTCTAGGAGCTGCGACCACAAAGGCACGGTCGCCCCTGAGCTTATGCCTAGACTACGGGACATTCAGCAATCCCAAGTTGGCCGATCTGAGGGACCTGGAGGTGGTGTAGTGGGTGAGAAGACGTTTAGTGTAGGTGGGTGCAAGCCCATTGTGGGCTTTGTAGACAAAGAGGAGGGTCTTGAAATTTATTCGGAACCGCACAGGAAGCCAGTGGAGAGAGGCCACGATCGGGGTGATGTGGACCCTTTTTCGGGTGCCCGTCAGGAGTCTCGCTGCGGCATTTTGGACCATTTGCAGGCGTGACAAGGAAGATTGGCTAATGCCAGTGTAAAGGGAGTTGCAGTAATCTAGGCGGGAGGAGATAAATGTATGGATGATCTTTTCGAGGTCATTAAACTGGAGGAATGTTTTTATTTTACTTCAGAGTCACGTGAGTGACTACGTGAAGAAGGCCGTCAGTCCGCTGAGCGCATCATTACGTTACAAGCTCAGCGCGAACAAGCCGACTGGTGGCAGCTCTGCTCTGTCCAGCGGTAAGTTCAACCCGGAAACAGTAAGTTTCCTTTTTTCCCGGTTTCTTCTGTTTTTCATTTGCAGGACTCCCTGTTCAGAGAGGTACCTGCACGACTGGGGCGTAGTCCGGATGGGCCGCGGAACCGGTCATGGACCGCGGGGAATCCCGGTCTCGGCCACGGATACCGGGACCGAGGGGAACCCGGCTACAGAGACCATGAAGTGCAGGTAGCCGGTAGTTGTTGGACGTCCGCCGCCCCCCCCACCCCCCAGAGTCACTGACATCGCAGTCAGTGGCTTCCAGACCATCTGTGGCTCCCCGGAAGGCGGTAAAACTACCACACGCCGGCAAGGTCTGTAGCCTGGCCAGGAGAGTACCCTGACACACAGGGGACATCTGCTCCAGACCGGCAGTGATTCCCCGGGAAGGGGGTTAAACAAACCACGCCCACAGGTCTGCAAGCCAGGCCAGGAGGGTCCCATCACCCGACTACAGGGGACGTCTGCTTCCAGACCGGCTGTGGTTCCCAGGTAGGGGGTAAATGAACCACAGGCCGGAAAGGTCTCGGAAGTCAGGCCATCAGGGTTCCCCCACACATACAGGGGCCAGCTATATTTAGACCGCTGTGGTTCCCCACGTAGGGGGTAAACCTGCAGCAGTGGGGCAGGCCTGTGGAAGTCAGGCCAGGAGGGACCCCACCAACATATAGCGGTCAGCAGCTTTCAGACCGCTGTGGGTCCCCAGAAAGGGGGTCAAACCTAAGGTAAGGCAGTCAGGCCTGTGGACTACGGGAGTCAGGCCAGGGGGTTTCCTGATGGACAGGATCCCCTCCTACATGGGTAACGTTTTCAAACATTTAAACCCACATGGAGCACCTGATGGAGAGGTGCTCCCCAATGATATACTCCAAAGGAGGGTGTTACCAGCCCGGGTATTATGGAGAACCCGCAGGCAGCGGCACCTGTTTCAGGGCTGTACAATGTCTCCCTCTCTGAGGAGGGGAGCATTCAGGGTCAGTTTCAGTCTGACCCAGAGCAAAAACCTGACATAGGGCTGCTGGAGGGGCCATGTCAGCGTAGTTAGTCTCAGGGGCCTGTGGCAGCACCTGTTTACAGGGCTGCCTACGAATTTCCCTCTCTGTGGAGGGGAGTGCGAGTGATCAGTATGGAACTGACTTCAAATTCTAAGTATGTCCGTGGAACATACTGGAGCACATGCGTATGGCTCAAGAGATACTCGCAAATGCTACAGGTGCCGGCAGTGAACAGCGCTACCTGGGTGACATGGAAAGCATCAATCCAGCCTCCGAATCCTCTCTTCAGACTTTTCCCACAGGTAAGACCAGGATGTGGAAGCAAAAGCTGTCGGACTAATCAAGGCCACCGACGAGCAAAGCTGCATTGGCAGGTGACGACACACCCCACGACTCCATTGGGGGCAGCGGTTCACAAAAGCCGGTGTCAGCTTGAAAGCTGTGCACACAAATATGGCCAGCGTTGTCTTTCGAGGCAGGCTCAGAATTGTGGGAGAGCTGTCTTACGAGGCAGGCTCAGTATGATGAGAGTTTTCAGACCAAAGTAATGGCTTAGCATACGACCACCGGTAGCCATGGAGGTAGGTGGGTCTTACTCTCCCAAGACATGGGTTTGTGAACCATTTACATGTTGTTAATATTTACACTTGTGTTTTTTCTACAAGTGACCATGCTTGCATGAGATTTAGATCTGGGTTTAGTAAACTGATGATAACGTGATTACTTTATACTGCACAACATACAGGTTCCAAGCAGGCTTGGAATTGGGGCCGGAGTTGTCTTTTCAGACAGGCCCAGTATTATTGCCTTTCAGGATAGGGTGAAAGATGCAGGATGTCACATCATCCAGATTTAACTCCTATGTACAGTATAGACTTTCAAAAGGGGGAAATGTATCTGGATGGATCAATGCAACAGTAAAACCGTTGCACATGGGCTACTTCAGCTCCCAGGTTTATTTATCAAATTAGTTAAACCGGTGCTTGGGCTGCTCACAGATATAGAACATTGTTAACACCTATCTGGATAATGTTTTTTAAATGCTGTATTTTACTAAAATAAACTTTGCAGTCCAAACTATATTTGAGGATTGGGGTCCTTTAATCCATCCAGTTAAATTTAAGTTGAGACCAATCAGAACAATTGACTGTTGGGATTACATTTTACTATCAATTTAACTCCAATTTACTATCAATTTAACTTCCTGGGGCAGGAAGTGAAATTACCAGAAGCCTGTAACAACCTCATTGTTATAAGCAGCAAGCTACTCATTAAGTGTAATTGGCAATATAGCAGCTGTGTTCCAGCCATGCAAATTGGACATTATCAGTGAGAATTAACCCCTCAGTACCATGTAGGTCTTTGTTAATAGACCCAGGCCTATCCCAGCTGAAGCTACCGAAGTCACATGGTGGCAGAATTCAACATTGCTCCAGTAAGTTTTGTCAGTTATCCTCAGTAATTACAAATTGATGCTAGTCCTCAAAGATGAGAAATTACAACTGCCATCTCCAGTTATGGAGGTGGATATGTTTGCATCAGTCACCAATTTTCAGTTTGGTATCAACTACCTGTAACACTAGGTGCATCCTATAGGTTAAAGGTTATTGTGCAAATATGCATAGTCCGCATGCTCAACTCCAAGTTGATACACCATGGTGGTGGCATAGGTTAGTCACATGGTGCAAAAAACCTAACCTCATTTGAGGCTATTGTGTCATTAAGTGAAATCAATGACAACACAGTATGAATGTTGGATCACTAATGTCATCATGATTTGATAGAACACCGAACACATGATTCGATAGAACACATTTTTACACCCAGTTGTTTTTCCAGTTGTTAATACATAGCATACAGTGGCGAGAATACACTATCGCCACACTGGGGAGGAATGTTTCTTGCATGTCTTCCTCCATACTGCCACTTCAGTCGGGTCTTGCAATTAATCCAGCAAGACACCGCCTCAGGCATTCAAATGGCCTGACTGGCATATGCAGCCACGGGTGCCCGCTGATGTCGGAAATTGTATAGAACCTAATATGGTCATTCTAAACATAACACTTGCTGGTTCTGCCAATGACATGGGAAACTGGACACTGCAAGAAAATCAATTAATTGACTAGCAGACTCTGAGACAACAATGCCTATGGCTCAGGTTGTCCGGTCAATCCATGTAGTGCACAATGCAGAGTGCAGGGTAGGCACCATAAGACTGTAATATTCCACTTCAGGAAATGGGAACCATTTTGTTCTTATATACATGTTACGTACGACACAGCATGGATACTGATGACTTACAGTTCATTTTCACATGGATCTATGACAATAATTAAGGAAAGTGCCATTCACTATGACAACGTGCTTTCTCATCATATTTGCTGCAGCAGTGGGACCCACACTGTCGAGCCTCATGCTCTGATCCCCAGAATATAAGGATATCTTTAATACAAGTTTCTCCCAGGCCCGGGAACACGGAAGAATGGGACATAGACGTAATGTTAACATTACTTCACCAGGCGGTTTCGGCTACATCCTAAGCTTTAGTCGGCTCTCAAAGGTTCTTATCCACATGGCACTGGCCTCAGTGCAACGGGTCCAGTCATAGCATAAATTGTTAAAGAAGGAACTGCAGATGCTGGAGAATCGAGGGTTACACAAAAAGCTGGAGAAACTCAGCGGGTGCAGCAGCATCTAAGGAGTGAAGGAGATAGGCGACGTTTCGGGTCAAGACCCTTCTTCAGACTGGTCAGGGATCAGGGAAACGAGAGATATAAACAGTGATATGGAGAGATAAAGCAAGAACAATGAGTGAAAGATATGCAAAAAAGTATTGGAGATAAGGAAAGCAGGCCATTGTAAGCTGTTTCTGGTGTGAAAATGAGAAGCTAGTGCGACTTGGGGGGGGGGGGGGGAGATGGAGAAGGAATGTCAGGGCCCGAGGGCTGAGGGAGAGGTGGGGGGGTGGGGGGGAAAGGAGCAGTCTGGGTTAACAGAATTGAGAAAATTCAATGTTTAAGCCCAGAGCATAAATTGTGACTGGACAGGATGGTACATCTGCTAATATATAACATTTTATGTTTTAATTTAATTAACCAGAATTGATCAGGGGCTTAGGTCTCAAACAAGTTTCATAGCTACCCTCTGGACCTTCAGTAATGTGCGGTCACACCTTTACACTATACGTCTAGGTCACCTAGAGACTCCAAGGCTCCTCACTAGCTATGTTTGTTGGGTACAAAAAGCTTAATAGAAGTATTAGTTCCACCATCTCCAGGAGGTAAAACCATGGTTTTGGCTAATGTGTGCGTTGACACTAATATTTCCTACACACATTCCACCAGGGCTGCTACTACCCCAGCTCCAAGGGCAATGTAAATTCCACAGGACCACAGCCTAGCAGCTGCAGGATGGTCAAACGAACATACTTTACCAACATTTTAAATAACCCATTGGGTAACTGGGGGTATTTGCGAACTTCGTTTTAAGACTGTTTTATAGCTTCCCCTTTGATGAAAGGGGTCATAATTATTTTCTTTGGATGATTAAAGCATCAGCATTTTAACAAGTTAAGTCATGTCTGAATGCATTAATTTTTTTCACTCATCTATGGTCAATCCATTCAGTGTGTGATGCCTGGACTCGAACCGGCATAAAAACACAGAGCTTTGAAATCTTCACGTAGTCACTCACGTGACTCCAAAGTAAAATAGTAAGATTAAACGAGAACTTACCAGTTTGAAGTTTGATCTTGATTTTATAAGGAATTACGATGAGCGATTACGTGCCCACCGCTCCCAACCCTCATATTATTAAGGTCATCTGGTAGTTCTACTCTTCCCTAATCTTACCATGTTCAGTTCAACAACTGTTATCTGTGATTTCACACCGCTGCTTTAAAGATTGACGCGCTCAGCAGACTGACGGCCTTCTTCACGTAATCGCTCATCGTAACTCCTCATAAAATCAAGATCAAACTTCAAACTCGTAAGTTCTTGTTTAATCTTACTATTTTAGCTATCATCCGAAGCTGAAAGAAGCTAGCTTTTACCACGGTACTGACTTATTTGTCAAACTTCAGTGCTGAGTCAAATATCACGCCAAGGTTTTTGACGTGAGGTTTGAGTAGTGGGGTAAGGCTTCCTAGGCTGCCTGCTATCATTTTGATTGAGTGTGAGGGGCCGAGAAGGATGACCTCAGAATTACTCTAATTTAGCTGGAAGTTCTGGGCCATCCAGCACTTTATATCCTCGAGGCAGCGGGTAAGGTTACGAAGATTTGATTGTTTTTTGGGCTTCAGTGGGAGGTAGAGCTGTGTATCGTCTGCGTAGCAATGGAAGGAAATGCCGTGCCTTTCAATAACTTGGCCTAAGGGGAGCATATACAGGGAGAAGAGAATGGGGCCAAGGATCCAGGACTAGATGAATAGTTTTGTTCTCTGACCTACGGACCTATCTCCTAAGTTGTATTATTGATAGTTTATTCTATTTTTCTAATTTTCTTTTTTTTCTCTCTTTAGTTTTTCTATCTATAAATATAAAAATAATAATTAGAGTCAATGTTAATATGTAACCAATAAATGAGGATCCCAGCTACATTGGTAGCGGGGTCCCTGGAATCCTGGATACTTAATATGTAAACATTTAACAAAGTTTGTAGTGGTTTGGACTATGATATGTACATGTCTCTAATATCTAAAATAAATGTGAGTTAGGTAAATTATATTTATTGGAGAGTTGTTCAAAAGACATAAAACCATCCGGGAAAAAATCATGAAAAGCTACTAATCCCTTCCTCTTCCATAACAGAAAGGCTTGATCAGTGCTAGAAGCTTGGAAGAAAAAATTAGATATGATAGGACTCGATAAAATAAAATCATTCAATCCAAAAAATCAATAATATCAAAGAAAGATTTAGAAATAAAAATTGGTATCATCTGAAATAAATATAAAAACTTAGGTAAGGTAAACATTTTAATAGCATTGATTCGGCCTATTAGCGATAAGGACATTGGTGACCATTTAGTGAACTGTTGTTTGATGTGGTCAATTAAAGGCGTAAAATTGGCTTTAAATAAATCCTTGTGTTTCATAGTAATCTTAATGCCTAAATAAGTAAAACATTCGGTAGTCAATCTAAATGGAAACTGTCCATAATTAGAACCTAGATTGTTTAATGGAAAGAGCTCACTCTTATTAAGATTTAGTTTATAACCAGAAAAAATACTAAATTGATTAAGTAAAGCTACTATTGCCGGAATGGATTTCTCTGGGTTAGAAATGAATAATAACAGATCATCTGCATAAAGAGATAGCTTATGTGTCTTATTCCCATGGACAATACCAGAAATATTAGGGGATTCCCTAATAGCGGTGGCCAAAGTTTCCAAAGCAATATCAAACAGTAAAGGACTTAAAGGACAGCCCTGTCTAGTACCTTGAAAGAGCCTGAAAAAAGGGGGTCTCTGATTATTGGTAAGTACAGAAGTCTGAGGTATATGATATATCAGCTTGATCCAAGAAATACATTTTGGACCAAACTTAAATTTTTCAAGTGTATTGAATAAGCATTCCCATTCTACTCTCATCAAACGCCTTCTCCACATCAAGTGAAATTACACAATCTGAAGTTTTATTTGACGCTGTATATACGATATTCATTAATCTCCTAACGTTAAAGTATGAGTAATGATTTTTAATAAAACCCGTCTGATCTTCAGAAATAATTTGCTACGAGATTGAAATATTTTCCAATCTCATAGCTAATATTTTGGAAAGAATTTGGTAATCTACATTTAACAGTGATATAAGTCCATATGATGTCACTTCTATAGGATCTTTGTCTTTTTTAAGAATTAAAGGAATAGATGCTTCATAAAAGGATTGTGGTAATCTATTCATTAAAAAGGCTTCTTTAAAAACCTTGCATAGCCAGGGTGATAGTAAACTTAAACAGTAAATTAAAAAAAATTCCAATATGAACCCATCTAAACCAGGAGCTTTACCAGAATTCATCAAAACGATTGGTTTCTGTATTTCTTCCTCCGTAATGGGTTTGTCTAACAACAGAGACTCATTATATGGTGACTTTGGCAAGTTCAGTTTCTTTAAATACTCATGCATTATATTCGAATCAGTAGGAATTTCTGATTGGTATAGGGAGGTATAGAATTCCTGAAAGGATTGATTAATTTCATCATGGTCTACAGACAGTGTACCATACTGTTTACTCACTTTAGTAATCTTACATTTGGCCGACACCGCTTTCAACTGATTAGCGAGTAATTTACCAGGTTTTTCGCCATGTATATGAAGTTGACTTTTGGTTTTAAGTAGCTGATTCTCAATCAGTGATACTAATAACAAATCATGTCTCTATTGAAGTTCAACTCTATTCTTATAGAGCTCTAAACTAGAAGCTTTTGAATATTTTTTTATCAATTTCTGTAATCTCATCAGCCAATATACGTATTTCATTTTGCGGAGTATGCAATATTTTGTCCACGAATATATGCCTTAAAAGCATCCCAGACTACACCATTGGATATTTCTTCAGTAGAATTTGTTGAGAAGAAAAAAGCAATCTTTTATAAAATTAACAAAATTTAGATCTTGAAGCAAAGTAGCATTAAATCACCATTGTTTAGCACTAAACTTGGAATCAGGCAGTTTGATTGATAGTTTCAATGGTGCATGATCAGAAATAGCATTTGCATCATACTCACATGCAGTGACCGATGAAACAAGCCGAGAATCTATTATAAAGTAGTCAATCCTAGAGTAACTATGATATTGAGAGAAAAAAGAAAATTCTTTGTAATTTGGGTGTAAGAATCTCCAGACTTCTAACATTCCAGAGCAAGTAAAAAAGAATTGATAATACTAGCTGATTTATTTGGAAGCACATGATCAGATGCAGATCTGTCCATTGAGGGGTTCAAACAGCAGTTAAAATCTCCACCCATTATTAAAAAATGGTAATTTAAATTAGGAAAGGATGCAATTAACTTGAAAAAACTCAGGGTGATCAATATTGGGTGCATAAACATTCACCATAGCAACCTTTGGATATGAAGAAAACCAGTAGTCACCAAAACTCTACCATATAGATCAGAAATTGTTTCATAATGAACAAACGGAATTGTTGAGTCAATAAAAATAGAGACTCCTTTCACCTTAGCCTGTGAATTTGAATGACACTGCTGTTGACTTGAAAAATCGTTGATTGTCATCTTGCCTTACATGGATTTCCTGAACAAAGATAATCTGAGCATTTAGTCTACAAATAACTTAATTAAAAAATATGCTCTTAATGGGATGGTTGAAACCATTCACACTCCATGAAAGGAAGTTAATAACCTTTTCCATATTGTTTGTAAAAATCATGTGGAGTGTAAAGGGTTAATTTCTTAAAGCATAATAGTTCATGATACTGGAAGGAGAAAAATCTAGGGCGGAGCCAGAAGTGACAACATTTCAGACATTTTTGTAGTTCAGATTCTGCACAGATAAAAACGACTAAGCTAGAAGCAAAAGACCCCCCCACGCACCCATGCTAAGCCCGAAACCGACCAGTAGACAGTCAGTACGCTACCTAATCCCTTCCCAACCCCCATTTCTCCTAACGACAGCACCCAAAGTAAAAAGAAGGCACATTTACCACTCAATAGCCAAAACAAAATTAATGTTATGGTTAAAAAATACGCATTAACTGTGGAACACAAGAGCTACTTCATATTATTTATCCAAGGTCAAAATATGAAAAACAAGAACTGCATTCACTTTGTTTGTGTAAAGACAGGGGGAAAGAAAAATCCTTCAATTTAAAAAATTGAAATGCTCACAAAGAAAATCTTTAAAATTAATATATACCATTACATTATAATTAACAGTATCCAACTCATTGAATTAAATTCTTAATCATTACAAAACGATATATTGTCAAAATAGGTACAGTAAACCTCCAATTATAACTTAATCAGCTATCAGTAGCTCCCGGTCGCGGTTTCACCCTCATAAGCCTCCAGAAAGCTGGAAGCGTCTTGAGAATAGTTTAAAAATTGAATTTTACCATTAAATAGTTGTATACGCAGTCTAGCTGGATAAAGTAAGGCAGAGCGCAACGTTTTCTTAAACAACTCAGACATTACATTATGGAAAGACTATCTTAATTCTGAAAGCTCATGGCTGTAGTCAGGAACAAACCAAAACTTGCATCCTTCATATTCAACCATGCCCAGCTCTTTTGCTGCCTGGAGAATATTCTCCTTTATCTGCAAAAAGTGAAACTGAACAATCAAATGTCTCGGTTTATCTTGAGGACCAGATTTCTTCCCGATCCTGTGTGCGTTATCCAAAATTGGAAGATTTTCATAGTGCTCAATGTTGAAAGTCTCCTTTATCATTTTAGAAGCATATTTTATAACATTATCTCCTTCTTGATCTTCCGGCAAACCAACAACTCGCTAATTCAGTCGCCAGCTTCTGTTTTCCAGATCCATATTTTTAATCTTGTATTACTGGAGAGCCCGAGTATTTTCATTCATTCTCCGTTCCAGTTTTTCAATCTTCAAATCTCTCTCCTGGCCCAGGGTTCGCAAGTTATCAATTTGTTCCTTCTGTTCACGAGATTCATCTTGGAACATTATCAGCTTGTCTTGTACTTCCTTCAATTTGCTCGAAATTCCTTTCACCATGTCTTCCAAACTGCAAAATCCTGTTTTCATTTCATTTTTCAGTTCATCGTTCATTTTCGATATTGCTTCTAAGATACCAGTCAGAAACTGTGCCTTTCCCACGCTCCTTCCTTGGGGAAGCTCCTTTCCCTCTTGTCTCCATCCTTTGCATGATTAAAGCGTGTAAATGTTATCAAAACTTTAAGAAAAGTTCTTAGCAGAAAAACCAGAGCAGTTTTCGAAGACATGGACACCATTCATTGATTTATTACAAGGATAGTATGGTGCAACACAACTTTGGAATTAAATCGAATTACGGGTTGGGTGATGGGTGGGAAGAGATATGAAGTAGGTATATCATCACTTTTTGTTTTTCTTTCTGTTTTTGTCCTTTTATTTCTTTACATTCTTCTTATTTCTTTTATTGCACTCTTTGGCCACACCCATTTGGTAGCCTAGGGTTCTATTCTTGCACATTCACTTTCTCTCTCTGTTGCTTTTTCTCTTTTCTTCTTCTCATCTTTTGCTAAAAATTAAAATTGAAGCTGTACAATAAATGTATTATGTCATATACCGCGGTTTATACTTTTGTACACTGCTTCTAATTAAAAAAAATTTAAAACAAAAAAAAACTTTAAGGAAAGTTAGACCGTGCCTTGAAATCAAGTAATAACATTGAAAGAAAGGTAAGCAAAAGTAGGAAGTTAAGGGAGCAAACAAATTTGCAACCTTTACAGCATGCTGCCACAAGGAGAGCTAGCGTGAACTTCGAAGAACTCCGTAATCTCATCCATTATAATGGACTTTAAAATACCAAGCACCAAAGTCAGACTAACCGGCCTATAGTTCAAAATATTGCTCCCTTTTTGTTCAGTGGGGTAATATTGGCAATTTTCCCATCATCTGGGACCACTTCTGACTCTAGTCATTCCTGAAATATCACTATCAATGCCTCCACAATCTCTAAAGCCACCTCTTTCAGAACCCTGGGGTACAGACCATCCGGTCCAGGTGACTTATCCACCTTCAGCCCTTTCAGATTCCCAACCACCTTCTCCCTAGTAATAGCCACTCCACTAACTTCTAACCAATGGCTCTCTTGAATTTCAGGCACGTTGCTGGTGTCTTCCACTGTGAAGACTGATGCAAAAATGTTATTCAACTCCTCTGCCATTTCTTTATTCCCCATTATCACTTCTCCTGCATCATTCTCCAGCGGTCCAACGTCCACTCTTGCCTCTTTCTTGCTCTATATAACTGAAGAGACTCTTGCTATCCTCTTTTATATTATTGGCTAACTTGCCTTTGTATTTCATCTTTTCTCCCAGTATTGCCGTTTTAGTTACCCTCTGTTGTTCCTTAAAAGCTTCCCAATCCTCTGGCTTCCCACTAATCTTTGCTGTGGTAAACGTGTCTTAAGACCAGTCAGTGTTACGGTCGAAGAAGTGTTGAAGATATTATCATGCATGATGGTAAACAAATCTCCAGGGCCCGATCAGATATATCCAGGACATTGTGGGAAACCAGAGAGGAAATTGCCGGAGCACTGGTTGAAATTTAGGAGTCAACTTTAAATACAGGAGAGGTGCCGGAAGACTGGAGGATGGTGAATGTTGTGCTTCTATTCAAGAAGGGTGACAAAGATAAGTTGTAAGGCTTCAAGAAGACAGCAAGGGATAGGGATGGGTAGATGCCTAGAAATACTTAAAGTCTTCTTGATGATTTATTATAATACTGTTTTAAAGAAGGGTGAAACTGAGCATGTGTAAGTTACACGGTCTGCAGTCTACTTCAGTCAGATCCTGTTCTCTGTTGTAAAAGGGCAAATGGCAATCATAAAACAATAACATAAGGTCTGAAGGGTAACAGGACATTTGCTAATCTGTCATGTGGTGACATTTGCAGGGCTTGAAATTAGCGGTTGCCCGGGTGCCACTGACCACCCAAAGTGCCACCGGGCAACCTAAACACCGAGTCATTTTGCCCGGCTTGGCACGCAGATACTGGTTGATACCGAAGATAGTCACAAAAAACTGGAGTAACTCAGCGGGTCAGGCAGCATCTCTGGAGAAAAGGAACATGAAGTGATAATGGGGAATAAAGAAATGGCAGAGGAGTTGAATAACATTTTTGCATCAGTTTTCACAGTGGAAGACACCAGCAACGTGCCTGAAATTCAAGAGAGTCAGGGGTTGGAAGTTAGTGGAGTGGCTATTACTAGGGAGAAGGTGTTTAGGAAGCTGAAAGGGCTGAAGGTGGATAAGTCACCTGGAGCGGATGGTCTGCAACCCAGGAGGTGGCTTTAGAGATTGTGGATAGTGATATTTCAGGGATCACTAGAGTCAGGAGTGGTCCCAGATGATTGAAAAATTACCAATATTACACAATTGCACAAAAAGGGAGCAATATTGGGAACTATAGGCCAATTCAGTCTAGATGCAAATAGATCGATATCTGGTGTGCCATATTGCTTTGTAATTTCAGCAAACACTTTGGGATTTAACATCCATTCAATGTTATCGTTAAATTTGCCTGGTGTCTGCCACTGTATTTTGCTTACCTGGTAGGTAAGTTGCTGATAACCAAATATGTCTTTCGACACACCATTGCCAGATTAGGTTGACCAAATAGTCACATGATATCGACTTTACACCACCCATGTGGTTGATATGAGCCACCACCGTGGTATTATCTAATTGCAACCGGACATGTGCGTGATGCATGTTAGATGAATATGCTTTTAAACCATAAAACGCACCCAACATTTCTAAGTAATTGATACCCCGTATCTGTAGGCAAGATGATTCAAAATTAGTCCATCTTCCCCATGTGCTGGATTGCATGTTAGTTGCTCCCCAGCCCAAAGCACTGGCATCCGTTTGAATGGTTAATACTGGGTTGATGATTATTATGGGACTGAAACTGAGCCTAACGTTCCTTGTCCACCATTGTAATTCTGGAATGGATTCAGCAGTTAAATTCATAGCTCAGTCAAAGTGACCTGAGTTTTCCTTTAGTGCGTGTACTTTTGCTCTTTGTAAATTTTGATAGTGCAAAGGCCCAAATTCTACAGCTGGAAAGGCTGCTACCATTTTCCCAATAACACTAGCTACCTGCCGTATGGTTGGCTGATGATTAACCATTAGTTCGTTGCATGTTGGTGCCAACTCTGATGCTTTCCCCTTCGGCAGAGTTACAATCATGCGAACATTGTCAATCATAAATCCAAGATGGTCCATGGTAGTGGACGGTGTCAAATTGGATTTATCTGGATGCATGACAAACCCCAAAGTTTCAAACAAACTTTTGGTGGCTGTTACTGCCAAAATGGCTGTCTCCAAGGTTTTCCCTACTATTAAAATGTCGTCTAAGTATGCCATGACTATATGCTTATGTTTCCTCAACAATGACAAAGAAAGTTTTAAGATTTTAGTGAACAACCTTGGAACTGAGGTTAGCCCATTTGGTAAGGCATTAAATTGCCATAGCTGTTTCATCCAGATAGACTTAAGGTATTTACGATGCTCCTTGCGTTTGGGTACTGAGTAGTAGGCATCTTTTAAATCAATGCTTGCTAGAAAGTACCCTCTAGAAATCAATAGTCTGGCTGTTTCAAAAGTTTCCATCTTGAAATGTATATACTTAACAGACTCGTTTAAAGAAGTTAAGTCAATGATGATGCGACATCCACCATCTTTTTTAGTTTTGGTGAAAATATTAGACACAAATTCCAAAGTTTCATGTTTTGTTCTTTCAATGACACCTTTTGCTAGTAGCCTCATCAGTTCAGCTTGACCCTCTTGTTTCTCTTTTACTGACAGGGTGAATACCCTTTGGGGTACATGCTGAACTGGCGGCATGTTTTCATGAACAAAGTCAATTTTATAGCCATGAATGCTGCTGAGTATATATTTGTCATTAGTGATGGATTCCCATGTATCCAAAAACAAGTGCAATCTCCCCCCTGTTAGTATAGAGCCCCTACTGCTCATATGTTGAGAGGAACCAGACCCACCTACCGCCATGGTTACTGGTGCTTCTTCTGCCTCTTCGCTGGATGATGAGCTGTCTGCTGGGCTGTAGAGGCTGCTGTTGATGTTGCTGTTGATGTTGATATTGGGGGTGGCGCATTTTCCATGGGGTCCGCTCTGGGCCCTGGCCTAAAAAAGGCTTATGGGGAATGTTTGCGGACC